>JAJOOS010000723.1:0-40970 GCA_029582725.1 Solanum chiquidenum | reverse complement strand
ACCAAATTTCCAGGTTCTGAACTTTTCCAAAAGTGACTACTTCCAATTTCAAGCTTCTTCATAATCATTTTAAATTGTCGGATGTAACACAATTAAAACGAAATTACATAAAAACCCCTCATAGAACCTCATTATAAAGTCAACACAAAGTCATAGGCTCTTGCTTAACCTATCATTTTCCGAGTCGTTACAAAAATGATTTCTAAGGGTTGCATTTATCATTTTGTTGGGTTTAGGGATATAGATTCTAAAACCCCTAATCTTAAGTTAGTTGTGATTGTAAATGAGTTTCCAAAAGTATTTTCGAGTGATCTTCTCAGTATTCCTCTCGAATGGGAAATAGACTTCGGTATTGACCTTCTTCCAGATACGTAACCTATCTCTATTTCACCTTACCTTATGGCCCTGACAAAATGTAAGCAATTAAATAAACAATTGAAGGATTTACTAAATAAGGGTTTTATTAGACTGAGTATTTCTCCGTGGGGTGCTTTGGTGTTGTTCGTTATAAATAAGAATGATTCCCTCTAAATGTGCATTGACTATCGGTAATTGAATAAGGTTACCATTAAGAATAAATATCATATTCCAAGCATAAATGATTTGTTTGACCAACTCCAAGGAGCAAATTACTTATCTAAGATTGACCTTCGGTTGGGTTATCACCAATTGAGGTGAAGAAGAATGACATTATGATGATGGATTTTTTAACTCGGTACGGTCATTATGAGTTTTTAGTAATATCATTTGATTTGACTAATTCCCCACCGTTCATGGATTTGATGAATAAGGTCTTTAAGAAATGTCTGGACATATTTGTGATTGTGTTTATTGATGATATCTTGATTTACTCACGGAGTGAGGATGAGCGTGTTGAGCATTTGAGGTTTGTGTTGCAAAATTTTAAGGATAAGGAATTGTATGCTAAATTTAGCAAATGTGAGTTTTGGTTGAGGTCCATTGCTTTCCTTGGACACATTGTCTTTGGTTAAGGTATTCAAAGAAGATCAAGGCAGTTAAGAATTGGCATAGACTTTTATCCATTTCAGATATACAGAGTGTCTTGGGTTTAACCGGTTACTATAGAAGGTTTGTGGAAGTATTTTCATCTATTTCTTTGCCTTTGACAACATTGACTCAAAAAGGTGAAATTTCTATGGTTAGAATCTTGTGAGAAGAGTTTCTAAGATTTGAAAGATAGACTCACTTCATCACCTATATTGACTTTAGTGGAAGGATCAGATGGTTTTGTGGTTTATTGTGATGCTTCACGGATTAATCTTGGTTGTGTTATAATGCAACATAGGAAAGTCATCTCATATGCTTCAAAGAAATTGAAGGTGCATGAATAGAATTATCTGACTTATGATTTGGAGTTAGCATCAGTAGTGTTAGATCTAAATATTTGGAAACAATACCTATATGGTGTGCATGCAGATGTGTTTATCAACCACAAGAGCTTGAAGTATGTCTTCACCCAAAAGTATTTGAATCTTTGACAATGAAGGTGACTTGAATTATTGAAAGATTGCAGAATGAGTGTTCTCTATTATCCAACCAAAGCAAACGTGGTGGCGGATGCTCTTAGTAGGCTATCGATGGGAGGCGTTGCTTATATTGAGGATGGTAAAAAAAATCTAGTCCGTGATGTTCATAGGTTGACCCGATTGGGTGATATAATGAAGGTGGTGTGATTGTTCCAAATGGCTTAGAATCATCTCTTATATCTGATGTTAAGGGTAAATAAGATCTTGATCTAGTGTTAGTTGAATTGAAGAAGTCAGTTTTTGAAAAAGAAATTGAGGCTCTCTTAAGGGGGAGATGATATCCTTCGATACCAAGGTCAATTGTGTGTTCCGAATGTTGATGAGTTGAGAAATCAGATTTTGATAAAACCTCATAGTTATTAGTATTTTATTCCTCTGGGATCCACCAAGATGTATCGTGACTTGCCAAAATTCTACTGGTGGAATGGAATGACGAAGGATATTGCAAAATTTATGGCTAAATATCTGAATTATCAACAAGTGAAAGTTGATCATCATAAACCGGGTTGTTTGGCTCAAGACAATAGAATTCCTACTTGGAAGTAGGAAAATTTGAATATGAACTTCATTAGGGATTACCTCATACTCGCCGTCAGTTTGATTCAATTTGGGTTATTGTGGACCAAATGATAAAATTGGCTCACTTTCTTCCTAAAGACTTCATTTTCAATGTAAGGGTATGCTAAGATTTATATTCGAGAAATAGTGAGGTTGCATAGAGTGCCCTTGTCCATTATCTTCTATCATGGTACTTAGTTTACATCTCTATTTTAAAGGTCATTTAAAAAAGGTCTTGGTACTCAAGTGAAACTTAGGGCGAATTTTCATCCTTAGACAAATGGACTAGACGAGCGTACTAATTCAGACTTTGGAAGATATGCCAAGAGCTTGTGTGATTGATTTCAAGGGTAGTTAGGATGATCATTTTCCCTTGATCGAGTTTGCTTATAATAATTATCACTCAAGTATCCAAATGGCTCTATTGGTGTAACACCCCAGAAATTTTTTGAGCTAAGACTTGAACCATCCTTCGTTGTGAGTAGGATTTTATCGAGGAATTAAAATTTCTTAAGTTTTAAATTCACTAGATGTAGCACCTTGAGTTCGAAAAAGAACTAGATTGGAAATAGCAAAAATTTGAAATTTTGCAAGTTAAGTTAAGTATGAGTTTTGGGTTGACTTCAAACGACCATAACTCCTAGATCAAGATGATTTAGGTGCTATACCGGTTACCTTAGGAAATACCTTTGAATTATATTTCCAACGCCACCGAGTTTGCTAAGTTTCGAGGTCCGATGAGTGAGATATGGCCTTTTGAAATTAGGCTGTCCAGTTAAGGAAAGTTAGCCGAAAATAGTAAGGGGTATTTTGGTCTTTTCCTTACCAAATCAGATTTAATTCATTTTTAGTAAGGTTTTAAGGGTCTAATCCTATTAGGTTCAGTTTTATAATTCTAAAATACACCTAGGGTTTTAGTTGAGAGTTCAAGAAGAGAAAAGAGGAGAAAAGAGGAGAGAATCAAGCGTTCGCCAAGATTCTTGCGTGTTGTAGCGGATTTTCACCAGGGGTTTGATCCCTAAGAGGTATATAAGCTTCCATAGTGTTGGGTTTGTTCACCCACACGCCAAACATATTATTTTCAGCGAAGTTTCATTCTCAAAAAGTTGAAGGATTTAAGTTCTTGGTAGGTGTTCTTGAAGTTCTTTCTAATTCTTGTTGTGTTGGATTTTTGATGATTTATTGAGATCAAAGTGAGTGTTTTAAGGGCTGTATTGAGTAGATTAGAGTGTAATTATTTTAAGTAATTGATTCTAAGTGATTGGGGAAGAAACCGTTCGATTCTAGGAGAGTTATGGTGAGAAAACGAGCAAAGAAATTCGTCGCGTCTTCTGGGTTGGGGCCTGGCGTGTCGCGCTAGACAGAGCGCCCCACAGTAGTCTCTGAATGTTAGGGGCTGGTGCTCCGAGCCACCCATAGCCCCAGGGTGTCCTGCCCCATCCAGTTTGTAATCGGTTACCCCGTTTGAGTTTGTTTAAGGTGCACCTTCACTCCTTTTCGATTCTAACTACTCTAAGCTACTTCTAAACACCTAAAATCATTCCTAACATGATCATAAACTTGAATTCATAATTCAAATTCAAGGTAGAGTTAAGAGTTAAGTTTTGAGAATTCTTTCGAACATTCTAAGAAAGCCTCTTTGAGTCCTTTTTGTTGAGTCTTCTACAACTTCTAGTAACTTGTTTCAAGACTCGAGCAAGTAAGTAAGAGAATGAGAAGAGTTGTATACATCAGTTTCGTGTTATTATGTAGACCCTCGAGTCGAGTCGTTCATGCCCATAACTTCCGCATGAACTCCATTAGTTGAGTACCTTTGAGAGGAGTAGCTTCTTCAAGTTCTAAGTCTTGAGTATTGAGTTCCTAATCCCCTTTGAGATTATAATCCTAATCATGGGACTATTACCTATTACCCATGAAGTCCATGAGTTGAGTTGTTCATGCCCATATTTCGCATGAACATTATAAGTCGAACAATCTTGAGATGAGAAGTATCTTTGAGTCATTGAGTTGAGTAGTTCATGCTCATAATTCCGCATGAACCCTCTGAGTTGACCATTCTTGAAATTTGTAGTATCATTGAAGTTCTTGATTTCCAAGTATTTGAGTTTTATCTATGGTTATTAAAAACCTTGCATTGAGTCGTTCAAGACCATAATTCGGCATGAACCTTATTTTAAGAAGTCTTTTACAAACGTTTTGACTTTGTTTTAAGACTTAAGTTTTGAGTTAAACAAAGAGTAAAGGGTCAAGAGTAAAGAGTTGAGTTCATTTCTTCAAAAGAGTATATCGGGACTATGTATTCCCAAAGAGTAAATGTTTTCACATTTAAACAAGAAAGGAAACTGAGATTTCAAAAGAGCCTTTGAGCTAGTTTTTCAGTAAAGAGGAAACTATAATTTCCAAGAGAGCTTTTAAGCTAAGTTTTGAGTAATCATCTCAAACCGAAGAAATATTTTGTTTTTTTACAAACATATGAGCCAAGTATATTTTTGGGAGTAGTATTGAGCACCGATATGGGGATGCGAGTTCACATTAACTCAAATTTCCATAAACCATGTAGCCATCATAGGTATTAATGGGTCATTCTTTTTAGATGATCACATAAGTTAAGCTAGTGGATCCACTAAGTTAAGCGTTCTATATGACGGCAAAGTATATGACAGTTCTGGCAGCGTGGGCAAGACGATGTATCACCACTTAGGCTCATAGTGGTGGTTGTCAGTTAGAGAATCTCCCACAGAAACTATATTACTTTATTACATAAGTAAAGTTGAGTTTGTTATTGCATTTTATTTAACGAACTAAGTTGTTTTTACTATTTTATAAAGCTTTCTATATATTGCATGTGTATTGTTGCTTTATATTGAGTTGAGTATCCAGAGTTGAGTACCCAGAGTTGAATATCATATCTTTGAGTTGAGTATCTTATCTCTGAGTTGAGTATCTTATCCTTGAGTACTTCTGAGTTAAGTAAGTTTGAGTAGTTTTGAGTATCCTTGAGTATTCCTTGAGTTGAGTAAGTTTGGAATGAGGTAAGTATGTTTCCATTTTTTTCGAGTTCAAGCTTATGTTATTTTTTAGAATTACCCTTACATGCTCGTACATTCCACGTACTGAGACATTTGGTCTGCATCTTTTCATGATGCAGACACAGGTATTCAGGATCATCAACAGGAGCTTCGTTGATACATCCGAGAGTTCAAGTTAGCTATGGTGATCCTCCTTGCTTCTGGAGGATTTCATTTACTTTTCAGTTTAGTCAGGATGTCGTGGGTCTTGTCCCGACTTCCATCTTTAACAGTTAGAGGCTTTATAGATAGTCAGTATAGTTGAGAAGTTTGTATCATTTATTTTCTTAAATGTTTTAAACACTTAAGTTACCTGTTATATGGCGAGCTGAATTAATTATTTTATTCAGAGTTTTCTTTTGAGTTAAATCTTTCTATTTAAATTTCATAAATATTTATTCAGGTTTTAAGCTTTGTATGCTTGAATTAGTTTTCCGTTTGTAGTCAGCTAGGATGAGGGTTCGCTTGGGGACCAACAATGGTCTTCAAGTGCCGGCCACGTCCAGGGTGTAGGCTCGGGTCGTGACAAACTTGGTATCAAAGCACAGAGTTTAAGTGTCCTAGGGTGTCTATGAAGCCGTGTCAGTAGGTTCTCGTTTATGGTTGTGAGGGCCCCACTTCTATAAATGATGGACTACAGACATTTAAGAAAAGTTTCCCTTCTTTCATACTCTTAATCGTGCAATAGAGCTATGTCATAGAGATTTATTCATACTCGTGCCTTTCTCAGATTCATTCGACTACCCATCATACTAGAGGTGGTTGAAAAGCAGAGTTAGTTCTTTGTCAATGAGTTGTTCTTAACAAAAATCTTGAGGAAGTCATGAGACCCCAAAGGGGCTTGAGAGAAACCCATGATTGAGTTAAGTGTTCAGTTTCAGAGGAATACACCCATATTCATGTGAATCATGCGTTTGGGATAAAAGTGAGTTGTACTCTCTTCTCTAAGCCTTGTTTCAGCTGAGATACTTATGAGAAAGTATGTTTAGAGCTTGGGTAGTATTTTCACACTAAAATATAGTATGAATGATGAGATTATGAGCAGTAGTAGTGAAAGAGCCCAGAGTTAGAGGAAAGTATGCAGAGGTTTAGTAATCCTAGAAAGGGAGATTGTGTTTTGAAGAGCTTTATTACTATAGTAATGCACCCAGTAAGTTGCTAATAAAGAGTTTTCCCTCATGGGTAGATTAAGAAGTGATGAGTTGTGAAGATTTCATCATAGGAGGTAGAGTGTGTTTTGGCTAGAAAGGAGTTTGTTATGAAGTGTCATTGTGTAGGTAATGACCAAGTGTAAGTGTTGAATAGAAGAGCAGAATTATTCATAAAGTGATAGATCTAAGCTAGGCTTATGATTTGTTTTAAAGGATCATGATGTTCAGAAGGTTGTAGAACTGATCAAGTAATGCAGTATAGTATAGTAGGCGAGCAATCGTATTGATATTCGGGTTAGTAGTGAACATTAAGCTTGAATTTGAGATGAGTGTCATGATCAAAAGAATGAGAACATGAGGGTGATGATGTTAGTCTTGATATTTGATCTGGTAGACTTGACATAGAGTAAGTGAGGAATTGAGATGTTAGATGGAATAATTAAGGGCAGTAAAGTGTGGCTAAGTCACAAGAGCAACAAGAGCATTAAGATGTGTGCCGAGATGGTACGTTACCAGATGAGGTTCCAATTAGGTTACGATTTTCCATGAGTGCCTAGATAGCATAATTTAGTTGTTAATGTGGAATAGGTCCATAGATTGCAAGTGTTAGCTTTAGACCTAAGGGGGAGATGACAAGATGGGAAATCGAGTCAACTATTTGAGATTAAGATGGTAATGAGTTTGAGGGATATCTTTTTAGAGGTCCTTTTAGTAATGAAGTGATGTTAGAAAGAGGAGTTTGATGATCCTATCGTGATAATGATGGTGTGATGATTCTGTCTAAGGTTATTAATGAGGAGGAAGAAGAAGATGAGGTTTTGCTATGAGAAATAGTTAAATGAGAGCCCTTAGTTGGCGCCGAAGGAGTTGGTTAGTAGGAGTCCATGGTGTTGCTAGAGTACTAAGCTTGAATGTGGTGGTAAGGAGTAATAATCTTGGGATGAGATTCCCTATCGAGGTATAGAACCCGAACTTAAGCATTTGGGTTAAGCTTGAATGTGGTAAGATCATACCATTAGACGCGGACCTTAGTAAGAGTAACCATTACATACCCATTTCAGCCGTCATTCGAGGACGAATGGTCCCAAGGGGGAGATATTGTAACACCCAAGAATTTTTTTGAGCTATGACTTGAACCATACTTCGTTGTTAGTAGGATTTTACCGAGGAATTAAAATTTCTTGAGTGTTAAATTCACTAGATGTAGCACCTTGAGTTCGAAAAAGAACTAGATTGGAAATAGCAAAAATCTGAAATTTTGTAGGTTAAGCTAAGTATGAGTTTTGGGTTGACTTCAAACGACCATAAATCCTAGATCAGGATGAGTTAGGTGTTCTACCAGGTACATTAGGAAATACCTTTGAATTATCTTTCCAACGCCGCCGATTTTTCTAAGTTTCGAGGTCGGATGCGTGAGATATGGCCTTTTGAAATTAGGCTGTCCAATTAAGGAAAGTTAGCCGAAAATAGTAAGGTGTATGTTTGTCTTTTCCTTACCAAAACAGATTTAATTCATTTTTAGTAAGGTTTTAAGGGTCTAATCCTATTAGGTTCAGTTTTATAATTCTAAAATACACCTAGGGTTTTAGTTGAAAGTTCAAGAAGAGAAAAGAAGAGAAAAGAGGAGAAAAAAGGAGAGGATCAAACATTCGTCAAGATTCTTGCGTGTTGTAGCGAATTTTCAGTAGGGATTTGATCCCTAAGAGGTATGTAAGCTTCCATAGTGTTGGGTTTTTCACCCACACGCCAAACATATTATTTTCAGCGAAGTTTCATTCTCAAAAAGTTGAAGGATTTAAGTTCTTGATAGGTTTTCTTGAAGTTCTTTCTAAATCTTGTTGTGTTGGGTTTTTGATGATTTCTTGAGATCAAAGTGAGTATTTTAAGGGCTGTATTGAGTAGATTAGAGTGTACTTATGTTAAGTAATTGATTCTAAGTGATTGGGGAAGAAACTGTTCGATTATAGGCGAGTTAGGGTGAGAAAACGAGCAAAGAAATTTGCTCATATACCTCCGATTTTGGAGCCATATGAATTTTTGGCTAGTGAGTTGAAAAATGTGAAGGAAATTGTGACGAAGCTACCTCAAGGGTAGGGCAAGTCATTTTCTGGTCTTGTATCTTATATGTCATCGCGCGAGTTTGATGCATACTTGAGAGATCAAGAGAAGCATAAAACTCAGCTTAACAATTTGGAGAAGGCATATGCTAGTTTGGCCTAGTCACATAGTGAGTTAAGTATCTCACATAGAGAAATGAAGAAGCGGGAGAAGATTAGGGATAAGTTTTTTACACGGATGTGGAGAGGTCAAAGGCATTTGGAAGGTTTTAAAGGCAAATGAGCCACTCCCGACTTCGAGGCCGAATAAGGATAGAGATGAGCCAACTGTGTGGACCGATGATGAGGGAGCTGAGGACAGTGAGGCCATATTGAGGCAGCCCAGGGAACCCCTTCGTATTCTCTTTATGATTTTCATAGTTATAATATGAGGACACAATACCTTTTTAGTTGGGGGTGCTCCTCTTTGGGTTGTTTTTATTGTTTTATTGGTGCCTTGGATTGATATTATGGATTGGTGTTTTTGATTGTTCTTGTCGGGTTTTTGTTTATATTGTGTGGATTGGTTGTTTTTATTATAGTTTTACTTTTCTTTTGTTAGTTTCTTTTTGTGATAAAAAATTGTCATGGTAGTGTTTCTTTCTTGTATGCCTTGAAGTAGGGAAAGTCTGAGTACCCGTAGCTTGTGAGATTGGAAGCCCTTGTGAAAACTCAACGAAAAGGCTTGAATTTTCCCAACGATAGATTGTGTGACGACATTTTTAAGGGCAAATCGTCATTTTGTTGAGTGTTTGTTGGTTTTGTTGGTTCCTTGATGTAAGATTGTGACTTGTTTGGTACCAATAAACTTAGTTAAGCCTTGTGAATCATAAATGAGCACCCCTCTGAAATTTTGTGAAAAAGGAAAATTGTGGAAGTGAATGACTTTGTGACAATGTTATGACTCTTTTTGTGACTCCAACTTACTAGGTGGTAAATTTCAAAAATAGCTCCTTTGTTCTTGACTTGCAAGATTAAATGATCCATCTTAAATAGTTTGCATGCCATGTGTGGTGGTTGGTTTTGAGATGTTGGTCTTAATTGAGTTTGGTTGGAGAAATGATCTTAGGCTTTCTTTGTGATTGTTTTTTGAAGTCCACTTGGCCTAAAAATCCCAGCTCAAGTGCATCAAATTTAAGTAAAAGAAGAAGAAAATAATGAGGAAAACATTATCAGTTAATAAGAAATACAGTGTAAAGTCTACAAGAAAGGAAAATTAAAACAAGCAAAGAGTGTGATAATTGAAATAATAAACAATATATGTCCATAACTACACGGGTACCACTAGTACTATGACATGTACTAACAAGCCAAAACCATTGTAAGCCAAGAAAATACTCTACTAATTTTCTACCCTAGTACACGACCTCCACTCCTTTCTATATAGAGTCATGTCCCCAGTAATATGAAACTGTGTCATTGTTTGTCTAATCACCTCTCTCCAATACTTTTTCAACCTACCTCTACCCCTGTGTACCCCCTACAATCAGCCTCTCGCACCTCTTCACTAGGGCGTTTGCACATCTTTTGCTTGGCATATCCAAACCATCTTAATCTAACTTCCCTCTGTTGGGTTAAAAGTAATCCCAACGTCATGCGAAACTTATAATTGCAAATCATGTTGGTGATAAATTAGATGACATAAAGTTATACTAAAACACAATATTATTATATGATTTGACCAATTGGCCTACATATTTAAAAACTAATAAAAATTGTAGAGATAAAATCTCATCATAAACAAAACTCTCTAAAAGACTACATTGTGGATGTTCTTGTGTTTTTTATATGAGAAAAGGAGTCTTCAATATATAGAGTTCCAAACTTTTTCTTTAAGGATAAAATAATCAAATATGGGAGAGAATTATATTTTCCTTTTTGTAAAGTTAAAGTACTTGTGATAATGCTTTGACTTTCCTTTTAAGAAAAATAAAATTTAAAAATGGTAAGAAAATCAGGGTATAACCCTAACACCCTCATTTTGTCCACCGCAGAGATCACTCCCACCTTCTCCCAGGTAACCTCATTCCTAATCTTGTCACTTCTAGTATGCCCAAACATCCATCTCAACATCCTCATCTCTACAACATGCATCTTATGAATAGATGAGCTTATGACTGACCAACACTCTAGCCGATACAACAGGGACGATCTAACCACCACTCGGTAGAACTTACCCTTATATTTAGGTGGTACTTTTTCACACGAGACTCCATAGACAAGCCTCCATTTCGTCCATGCTTCCCTAATGCAATGTATGACATCATCGTCAATGTCTCCACTATCCTGAATTACAGACCCAAGGTACTTAAAACTTTCTCTCTGAAGAATAGTCTATGTGACAAGTCTCACTTCCACATTTACTTCATCCAACACAACACTGTGTTTGCACTCCATATATTTTATTTTAGTCCTACTCAACCTAAATCCTTTGGACTCTAGAGTTTGTCTCCAAACTTCCAACCTAGCATTAACTTTATTCCATGTCTCATCAAGCAATACTATATCATCCGCAAATAACATACACCACAGACCCTCCTCTTGAATAGATCACGCCATCTTATTCATCACCAAGACAAATAATAAAAGGCTAAGAACTAATCCCTGATATAGTCCTATCTCCACTAGGAAGTTCTCAAAGTCTCCTCCCGCCATTCTAATCCCGAGGCTTGGGTCCATTGTACATGACCTTTATCTCCCTAATATAAACCATCAAGACACCTTTAGTCTCCGAGCAGAGGACGAACTGTCGTAACCTTAGCCGGATCAACCATAACACCTTTCTTGGTCACCACATTACCCTAGAAAGCCATGGACACAAGCCAAAACTCGCACTTAGAGAATTTTGCATACAACTTCTCCTCCCTCAATAGTTGAAGTATGATCCTCGAGCGATAAACACGATTGACCTCATTCTTCAAATAAACCAACATATAATCAATAAATACAATCACAAAGAAATTCAAATAAGGTTGAAATACTCGGTTCATCAACTCCATAAAAGCACCTGGGCATTAGTCAATCCAAAGAACATGACTACAAACTCATAATGCCCATAGTGAGTCCTAAAGGCAGTCTTTGGAATATTAGAATCTCGAACTCTCAACTTATAGTAGCCTAACCTCAAGTCAATCTTAGAGAACAATGACGCACCCTGAAGCTGATCAAACAAATCATCTATACGGGGAAGATGGTATCTTTTATTGACTATATCCTTGTTCAACTATCGATATTTAATACACATCTTCATACTACCATCCTTGTTCTTTACAAATAACATTGGTGCTCCCCAAGGTGATACACTAGGCCGAATAAACCCTTCTTTCAACAAGTCCTCCAATTGAGCCTTCAATTCCTTCAACTCTGCCGGAGCCATCCGATAAGAATAGATGGAAATGGGCTTGGTGCCCGGCTTCAAGTCAACCACAAAATCAATATTACAGTCAAGAGGAACACCGAGTAAGTTTGTAGGAAAAACATCCATGAATTCTTTTACCGCTCTCGTGGCCTCTAAAGGGGATGGATATTTAGTAAGATCACGAGCATAGGTCAAATAAGATAGGCTTCCCTTCCCCATCATATAAAGAGCATGAAGAAAGGATATCACTCCTTTCAAATACGAATTGGAAGCACTTTTCCACACCAATCGGGGTAAATCGGGATAAGCTAAGGTCACAGTCTTAGCATAACAATCAAGGATCGCTTGATAATGATATAACTAGTACATACCCAATATCACATCAAAATCAAGTATATCAAGCAAAATCAGGTATGCCCGAGTCTCATTATCAACAAATGTCACTACACATCCCCTATACACCTGATCCACCACTAAAGAATAACCTGCCGAGGTAAATACACTAATATGCACATCAAGAGACTCACACACATGGTCAATACCCGCAACAAAATAAGTAAACACATAAGAATAAGTCAACCTGGGATCAAATAATATTGTAGCAGAACGATGATAGACTAGAATGCTACTTGTGATCACTACATCTGAAGCCTCTACCTCGGATATACTCGATTTAGCATAAACCTATTTGTGGTCACCACTAGTCTGAGAGCCACTATGAGCACCACCTTAAGCTGCCTCAACTCCACCCTTGGTGCCCTTGGCACTACCTCTATCACTATGAGAAGTACCTCATGCCGATGTGGCTGGTGTAGAACGAGTAGCCTATGATCCAGACTGGTCAGTAAAACAAGCACGTCTGGGGAAATCCTTTGCCTTGTACCCAAACTCCTCTCAAACAAAACAACCACAGGGACCAGAATCCCACTGAGCATAACCAGAAGAGTCTGCACACCCTCCCTAACTTGAGGATCTACTATGTGTACTCTAACCGGTCTGACTAGGCTTGGATCCACTAACACCATCTGAACTCTGAATGGTGACCTGCACTGATCTACCCTGATAACCCTATAAGCCTTGCCCTGAATAATCTTTACCTTTGGATGAATGACCGTTGAACTAACTCTGGAGATCAAACTTCTTGGCACAACTGCCATGTCTAACATGTGAAATACTCTCAATCATCCTAGCATGATCAATAATACTCTGAAACGTACCACCTGATAATACAAAAGATGTTGTGATCTCTTGAAGATAACTGGAAAATCCCATAATTAACTTACAGATCCGTTCAAACTCTGTGGGAATACTCGACATGGCATAACGGGACAACTCATGGAAACGAGCCTCATACTTAGAAACTGATAAGGAACCCTGCTCCAATCTGTCAAACTCATCCCTGCTCTGATCTTGAAGGTTGTAGGGCACAAACCTCTCAAGGAATACCTCAGTAAACTGCTCCCAACCCATAGCAAGATAACCAACATGCCTACAAGAAAGAATTGATCTCCATTACTTCTTGACCACTCTTAAAAACTGATAAGAAGTGTAGGACACCCCATGAGCCTCTAGAATACCTTGGTTGAGCAACTTGTCCTGACACTCGATTAAGAAATCATAAGCCTTCTCTCCAGTTGTATTGTCGAACCTATGAGGTGCCAATCTAACGAATCTTTCAGAACTGTTCTACTCAGGAACATACATGGCTGCACTAGAATAAGTATGTGGAGCTGCGAATCTCGGAGGTACAATAGAAGGCACTGAAGAAGATTCAGGTGTCTGAAATCCCATACTAGGTCCCAGAACAGAGGTGTAGCACCAACTGTAATAGGAGAACCTAAAGTACTAGGATGAACACCAGAAGGAGGGACACTATCCAATCTAGACAATAACCTGACAATCAACTCATGGAGCATGAAAAGGTTGTCTGGAGTCGAACGAGGCTGGGTTGGTCCCCCCACCTCAGTCTGTTGCTCAATCACATCACCATGCTCAAATATGTGCTCGGGTGATGCCTTCCTAGCTTATCCTCGAGCAGGAGCTGCCCTTTCAAACCCGACTATCACCTCTTAACGTGGAAATAATAGATTGGAGGTTTACAACACTTGATATGAATAACTTGAACGATAAGAAATCAAAGGAAAGGAATTTCTCCTACTAGGTATCTTATAGCCTCTCGAAGATAAGTACAGACGTCTACGTATCGATCCACAAGACTTTACTAGATTCCCTGCTCTTTAACTTATGGAATCGGTGAACCTAGTGCTCTGATACCGATTTGTCATGACCCAACAGTTAAGGTCATGATGGTACACACTTTGAGAACCCCAAAATGGTGTGTAAGCCTAAAAAATCACACATACGACACTCCCAAAAGGAAGTCACGCCACAAATGATATAAAAACAACAAGGAATATCCCAAAACATGGTAGCATAAGTATAAAGAGCATCTAATACATTTTTAAAATCTGAACTATATCTCAAGTCTTCAAAAAGTAAGTTAAAGACGTTAACCGATAGATGGATACTAATGGCGATCCGAAATGTAGAATCTCATCACAACTTCTAAAGAGAGAACTCCGCTAGATTTAATCAACTGATACGAGGCCCACCCTGACTAGGATCTCCATCACAGGGATAATCAAAGTAGGGGGTGAGTACAATCCAAATCTACTCAGTAGGTTGGACCAACTGAGTATAAGTAACTAAACATACTTAAGAAATAAACTATGAAACACTTCCACCTACACGCAAAAAAGTCTCATTCCGGCATCGGTGCTGCCAATTTATATAGAATAGCGTGAATAAAGTAAACACATAAGAGTACAAATAATAATTAAATCAACACAAAAACAAGTGACACAACACAACAAGACTGGCCAATGCGATGCAAAGATGATGAAATGATAGAATGATGTTGTGGTACCAAGTTCATCGCACAACCTGTCATATACACCTTGCGGGGACTATCTCAATATATTAATGTTTCATCAACTTTCCATCTCAACGTGGTCAAGGATATAAATAAGGTTTCAATTTGTTTTCTCAAAAAGATAATATTTCTCCACTTTCTCATATTTTCATGAACCATGATATGTTGCATGAGGATAAATGCTTCACAACACATATAACACAAGGACATAATCAACTCATCAAGAATTTCAAATAGAATCAAGGTTCCAAACTCAATAGGTCATGAAACATGTTCTCAAAGGATACGGGTAGTGGAGGAACCCATTTAAAATCAATATTTTACCAATTAGAAAGCATTTTGGTTCATTTTTAAGGTAGTTCAAAAATCAACTCAAATCCCTACTCATGAATTTCCATGTTAAATATAAAGATAAGTCACACACCTCTCTCTCAAGCAATTACTCAAATATCACAAAATTCCTAACACAATTACAAACATCACACAAACCTTCACACATGCTAAGCAACACAAATAGGCCTCATACAAATTAAAACAGAAAGATCAACACTTACCAGCCTCTAAAACACATATTACAACTCATTTCACAGTTGACTTCCTAAGAACAAGTTAATTACTTATCTTAGTCTAAAAGAGGGATAGCCAAACATACCTCAAAGCTGAAACTTCACCAGAACAACTGTATCGGAGCAAATCCTCAACTACAAGCTAATCGGAACAATCCTCAACTATTAGTAATGAAAAGAGTTCATCAAAAGGAGTCCAATGATACCCATATTGGTAGGATTTGAACCAGAGGTAAAATAATCCAAAAATCACTTCGGAAATCAAAGGAGTAAAATCAGATTTTTAGTTGAAAATCAAATTCGACAAGTCAATAGGAGTTCGTGGTTGAAAAACCCATTAAAAACAAGCAAGAATTGAGCTATAAATCAAGAAATTACTCATTTTTAAATTAGGGGGAAAAAAACCCCAAAACCCACATTTTGAAATCTTGATTTTCAAGTGTTTTGGAAGATGAAATTTGAAGAAAATGATATAAAATCTATAAAGAGACTTATCCACTCAAGTTTTTTCTGAAGAAAATGCTTCCAAAGTCTCCCTTCCAAGCTCCCAATATGAAAAGAATGGAGAAAAAAAAGTGAAATGGAAGAAAGGGGGCTGATTTAGCCATTTAAATGGACTCTTTGACCACATCGACCGTGGGCAACAATAATAAAATTAATTTCCTAACTTATTAAAGTCTCTGGATGGACCTTTAGGATTCATTCGAAATCCGATAAAAATAAACCAAATATGCTATCCCCACTAAATTTGACATTCCAAACTCAATGTAATCGTCAGATTTTTGAAAAAAGATCATTTTGACAGAAATACCCTCTCAAACCTCTCTTTAGGCCTAAAACTCAACTTCTCACCTGAAAACTCAACTCTCAACATAAGACTTCAGAAACCTTACCAACCACTTTAGTATTTCAAACTCAACGTTACAAACTGGTGAAATTCTCATTCGACGCTCAAAACTCAAAAAATATTGACCGAAGTCAATCCTATCAAGAATTCTCAACTCAAGAGGGGTCAAATCACCAAAAATACCCCCGATCGCATTGGGGACAACATCAACCATTTATGAAATACAAACTAAGCATGAAAATACTATGAAAAGGGAAAAAATGGCCATTTCATAATTAAAAATAAAATCACAAGAAATGTGGCATTACACCACCGCAAGATTATATTTTCCTACTTTGTCGGTTGACCATTTATCCCTAAGAGGCTCAAATTAGCCGATCCACTTTTATACCCTAGAAAAATATAGAGAAACCCTCCTCAACTGGGATTGTAAGTTGGTGCATCGTGAGCTCACATGATGTATGTCGGTTACGAGAAACTTCCGTCAAAATATATAACTCCATGTTTATATTTTCTTGATGTAATCATTATAAGATTTTAGTTAGTAAGATATTAGATAACATAATTTCAAATAGCATGATTTTATATATGCATCCTTTTAGATATGATTTCAGAAAATATGGTCTCAGATATACATTTTTTGTTTATGAAATATTATGCCATATGTCACAATTTTGATTTTCTGTACTTCAGTTATCATATATGTATTACTCATGATCAAGATTTATAGTTCTTTCAGTTGTTTTTATAATTTTTGATCTCGGTCCTTATCTTAGATGCTAATACATTCCATCTAATAACACTACTTGTGTTGCATCATTTTATGATTTAGATTTTAGCACTTTGATTAATATTCATGAAAAAACGTTCCACTAAGTTCCTCCACTTTAAGCTTGTTCTGAGTCTCCCTCACATTCATAGGACTTCAGTTATGATTCAACATATTTTATTCACTTTAATTGTATTAGATTTCAATAAGTCCGAAGTCTTGTCCCAATAGACTTATCTAGCTTAATTATTTTAGAGGCTTCATTAGACATAGTTGTGAGTCATAGACATTAGTAGTCTTAGTTTTATTTCAAACTTTTGCTCAGATGTTTCAGTGCTCTTTATTATAAAAGATTATTTCAGCATTTTGTACCTTATCCTATTACTATAAATCTCTACTTCCGCATTAGTTAATGTTCAATGTTCTACCATGCCAGGCCAAGGGTTCTCTTGCGCCATAAATGATTTCGAGTTTCGACCACGCCTAGGGTGTAGACTCGGGGCGTGATAGTTAAAATCAGGATAAATATAAACTATGATTTAACAATATATCTTTTATTCTAGTTTCTCATACTTTTATTCTTTAAGTAATCTTCCCTATGTTACGATAATGGTGTTGGTAGTAGTTGAATGTTAGTTTTAGATGAGAAAGGCCAACTAGTCTAGTAACTACGGTATTTGATTCAATTACCAGTCCTTTATCTTTATTTAGAAGACCCTCACCTTATTGGGAAGATCGGTGTATAATTATTCTACCTAAGGTTATAAAAGTAAAGGAGATCAAGGATTTATTATACGAAATATGTAGATAAAAGGGTGTGACTTTTGATAGTAGTCCTTGAAAAAATTATCTTGTAAATATGTTATGAAATCTAAATATTGTTAGATAAATGGGTTACCTTGAAGTCCATAAAGTGGCTATAATGGTAGGCTTGAATATTAGGTTCTTAACATAGGGGTGAATGCATTATGCACTAGTAGCTTCTTGATTTGAACTCGAGGTTAATCGAGGTGCTAAAAATAATTAGTATTCTTAAAATTAAATTTCATATATTTATATATGATTAGTACGTTCATCTTATGTGTAGAGACTTATGACTCCAAGTTAGAGTTGAATATGGTGAGAGCATGTAGTTAGACTCAAACATGAGTCGAAGTAGTCACATGTACCCTTGTGAGGGTTATATGTTGTAGATGATGAAGGGTACTATTTAAGAGGAGAAGCGTAGTTGAGAAGTGTTACCAAGCTTAAAAGTCATCACTCGCAGCGCTTAAGGCATAGTAACACTATTCTTACCTCATGCTTTTGGTACCCATGTTTATGTAAAGTATCTTTAGATGGTGTGTGACCCATGTTCAAATCTACATCGTTCATACTTTATGAACTTATGTCAGTTCCAATGATTTCTTCCCATGAAATGTTGTAAGAGTTCCATTTTCGAGTCGTACAAAGACAATAGAGACCAAGATCATTTCTTTGTTTATTTTATTCATGTCTATGCTAATTCTTAAGCTCTTAGCTTGTGCCTCTATGTTTCTTATTAGTACAATTTAGTTTATGCTAGTGTATTTAGTACAAATAGCCCAAAGAAATATTGGCTTACTCCATTAATATATCCATTCTATATTTGATCTTCATTCAAGGATAAATGATGCTAAGGAAAAGATATTGTAATGCCCCGCAACTTCTAAATAAAAATACGAATAATTTTTCGCATGTGTAAAGGTTGAACCTAATGATTTCTAATTTGTATACGTGCTTAAGGTCCATTCCTAAGTGCACGAAGTGTATTAGATATGGTTTAGGATCATAAGGGACCTGTAGCACTAAATCGAGTTCGCAACTTTTCTATCGACTAAGTCTTTTGCAATAGTTCATACAAGGGTTAAACTTCAAACAACCATATTTCTCAGAATATGAAGTGTTAGGTGATCCATGACCTATCAAATTAAAGGTATCTGAGTCTAGTTTCTGACACATTAAACCATTTCTCAATTTGATATTTGTGAATGAAGTTGTGTCTATTTTACTAGATAGTGTCTTGTTGTGCGTAGGTTGCACTATAGCGTATTGAGGCAAGCAACGACTACTTTTCTGCACACCGGTTGTGCATCCAAGATGTTATTTGCTGGTGCACGTCAAAAACGCTAATAAAAGACTTCAAAATCGTGGTTCACCTCCCTAGTTCAAAAATTTACCCTAGAAAGAGAGAAGGTCTCAATAAACTAACTTCCTCAAGGGATCTATCAGATTTGGCAATAAAACTTCATAATTTCTTCATCTTTACACCAATTAATATCGCCGACTCATCAAATTCATAGATTTTCAAGAAAATTCCTCAAGATTTTATTTTCAAGATTTAAGAAAGGCTTTGCAGTTCTTCATCTTTCAAGATAAGTTTTTTTTTATAATTGGAGCAATTAAGGTATGTAGGACTTTAATGATAAGTTCCTTTCATCCTTATATTCAAAAACTCCCCAGTTTACATGAATTCAATTCTATAGTTAGGATTTACAAAATCCACTTTCAAATTCACAATTTTTATAATTCAATTGCATGACTTCTTCAATTACTTATTCATGATTATGAGTTTTGACTATTGTATTGCGTTTTTATACTTAGCAAGGTTTTTTATTGTCATCCTTATTAGTTCTTAACATGATTTTATCTATGATTCTTAAAG
Organism: Solanum chiquidenum; assembly: GCA_029582725.1. Taxonomy (NCBI): domain Eukaryota; kingdom Viridiplantae; phylum Streptophyta; class Magnoliopsida; order Solanales; family Solanaceae; genus Solanum; species Solanum chiquidenum. The sequence goes on along the minus strand of JAJOOS010000723.1, from coordinate 21,395 downwards.
CTTATATTGATTTTAGAGCTTTATGTTATAATAAAAGTTAATTTTGAAAATCTACAAATTATGCATGTTTTAGAAATTTTTCTCATGATTTGAAAGATATGTTTTAGAAGAAAATTTCAGTATTTAATTTTAGAAAGAAAGATTTAAGCTTCGTCTCATAGATTTAAACATAATCTCGCTACTTTTTTATACTGTTTTTTTAGTAAGACTCATTATAAGCTTCTAGATATGCTATGAGCTATATAAATAATATATTGTGAGAGTAAGACTTAATATCGAGTGAATGAGGGTTCTAGATAGCCCAAGTTCTAAAATTATGTGCCACTGTAAGATTATGTTTCACCACTTTGTCGGTTGACCATTTGACCCTGAGAGGCTCAGATTAGTGGATCCACATTTGATAGATAGGTTCTATACCCTGGCAAGGTATAGGGATATCCTGCCCAACTGAGATTGTAAGTTGGCGCATCATGAGCTCACATGGAGTATGTCGGTTATAAGAAACTTTCCACTTAGACATTATATCAATATGATCATGTATATAGTCATAGATTTGATGAAAGATAGAATGATTTTCACATATGTATTTTTTCAGATATGATTTCAAAAGTATAGTCTCAGATATACATTTTCTTTCATAAATATATATTTATGATCTTTCGCTGCATTCTTCCTCGGTTGATATTTATGTACAATTGAAAGATTCATTATAGTCCTTCTCACAGCTTATGATATAGATAAAAATTTAACTATTTAGTTTCACTCATACATACTCAATACCTTTCTCGTACTGATTGTATACCTCTTTTGCGCTACATTTTTCATGTGATGTAGATACGAGTGATCATTCTCAGGCTCGTAGATTGAGAGTAGCCATTCATAATACAATAATTGGTGATTCCTCCTCATTTGGGGATATACTTTAGTTGTTTCTATCCCTATTTCAAACTTGTTTTATAACTAGTTGGGGGCCTTGTCCCGATAAAGTGTTCTATTCAATTTAAAGACTTTCAAACATTTGTATTCAATTGTAATAGACTTATTCTTGAAATCTATTTCAATTATGATTTAGTCTACAACTTCTGCTTCAGTTTTCATTTGATATGCATAAATATGTTACGCCAATGATTAGCTTGGATTCACTTGTAGTTTCAAGTATTGTATCTTGACCAAGGTACTAATTGTTTTTCTTGATTCAACCCGAGCTTTTGGATGGTACAAACACTGTCCCTTTTTGTTGTTGTTGTTGGTAATTTCTATGCTAAAATTGAAAATCAAATAATCATACGTATTTATATATATTATATGACAAAATTATAAATCAAATAATCACACGGATTATTAAGGAATTCTATGCCAAAATTGGAAATCAAACAATTAGACAGATTTATATGTAATTCAACGCCAAAATTGGAAATAAAATAAACATTTTATATATAATTCTATGCTAAAATTGAGAATTAAATAACAAATTTAGGACCCCTTTAATTATGAGAATTTTTTTTTCCAATTTTTTTTTTACTTTATTTGAAAATAAGTGTACAATTATAAAAATTTCAAATTCCAACTTAATGTTGTATTTCGAATTTGAAAATCAATCAAAACCCTATTTTCACATTTATAAATTTTTCTTTTTCAAATTTATTGTAATTTATTGTTTTTATAAAATAATCTCATTTAAATTACATTTCATATTATTTTGAAAAATGCATTCAATCGTAAATATTTATTAGAAAAAAAATAACGAAATATAACTCCAGCTTCAAAAGTTTTCAAATATAACAACAAAAAAAATGAAATTAATTTGATGATCACACGCCTACGCATGGGTGTATATCAACATGAGTTTGCCATGTGAATTGAATTTGTTAAAAAGAATTAAAAGCATATTAGTACATTTGTAGGGTTAAAAAACCATATTCTTGGAAAAATATTTATAACCTTCCAAATTTGGAGGTTCTCATATACGCCTTCCTGTGAATATATATATTTTCCACAATCGCCGGAATCTTGTCGTTACAAAAGTCCGACGGAAAAATCTTAATCTCCGGCAGCGATGTCTTCGCCGGCCATTTTCGTTGCCGTTATTCTTGTCATTGCTTCTTTAATCTCCCCGTCACTATCCCAAATATGTTCATCACAGAAATTCACCAACAACAAGGTTTATGCTCGTTGTAGCGATCTTCCGGTACTGAAATCATTCCTTCATTGGACATACGATACTGATAATTCCACTCTTTCTGTCGCATTCGTTGCACCTCCTGACAAACCTGACGGATGGATTGCGTGGGCTATTAATCCTAATGCTCCCGGTATGGTTGGGGCGCAAACATTGTTTGCGTTCAAAAATTCCAAAGGCGAAATGGCGGTGAAAACGTATGATATTTCGAGTTATTCTTCAATTAAAGAGTCTTCTAAATTGTGGTTCGATGTTAAAGAGACTGCGGCGGAATTCTCCGGCGGATTGATGCGGTTGTTTGCGACGCTTGTGCTACCGGAAAAGGGGGAAACGACGTTGAATCATGTATGGCAGGTGGGACCCTCTGTTACCGATGGTTTTCCTGCAAAACATGGTTTTCAGCCAGCTAATCTGAACTCGAAAGGAACGTTTGATTTGTTGAGTGGAGAAAGCAAAATCAGCGCTTCTGGCGATTCTAGGGTCAATAGAAAAAATGTGAGTTTTTCAGATCCTGCTTTGATTTTAATATTAGTCAATCTCACCGTAAAATATGGTTTAAGGATGGACCTAAGATGGTCAATTTTGTGAGTAAACACAGTTTTTTTAGTTTAGTTTATGTTGGGCTTTATTTCATACATCATCTGTTGAATTTTTTCCCTTTTTGTTGCTAGCTTTTGTTTATATTTGCTTTTTTCATGTTCAAGCAGTAGAATAAGATTTAAGGGTTCAACAAAGATTTTAGGGCTCCGAAATAATATAGTATTATTTCTAGTAATCTTGAAACAATACTAGTCGCTTTTACTGGATATCCAATTGATGTTTCTTGAATTGTTTAAAGATATATATTTTTTTGATTGAATTGGTAGTATATCACTAGTTGATGGTGGATCCATTACCTGGAAATGTTTAAAAAGTTATGTAACTTTTACTGCAGATCCATGGGATCCTTAATGCTATTAGTTGGGGATTTCTGTTTCCAGTCGGGATCATCATTGCGAGGTACATGAGAACATTCCAGTCTGCTGATCCAGCATGGTTTTATCTTCATATTTCCTGCCAATGTTCTGCTTATGTTATTGGAGTTGCTGGATGGGCAACTGGTCTTAAGCTTGGAAGTGAATCAAAGGGTATCACCTATGATGTCCATCGCAATATTGGGATTGCACTTTTCTGTCTTGCAACATTGCAGGTAATGCTTCTATGTTTCTCAGACCTGAATTATCATTACTTTTAGCTATTCATTATATCATTTATGCTACAGAAACTTGTCATATGCGCCCACCTTAGATTAGGTAAATTCTTTGAACTTAAGTTTGTTTCTCTGTGTATATGCTTATCTTTGGTTTGTCGGTAGGTTTTTGCCTTGTTGTTGAGGCCGAAGAAGGATCATAAGTACAGGTTTTACTGGAATATCTACCATCACGGAGTTGGCTATACAATGCTTATCCTCAGCTTGGTTAATATATTCAAAGGTCTCGACATATTAGATCCAGCGACAAAGTGGAGGTCTGCATATATTGGCATACTAGTTGTGTTAGGAGTAATCGCCCTATTATTGGAAGTGGTTACCTGGATTGTTGTGTTAAAGAGGAAATCTAACAAATCAACCAAACCATATGATGGTTGATTTTCTCGATGGGGACAGGAGAAGCTACAAACTTTGAACTTCATGAACAGTTGCTATTGTTATCACTGTCTAAATCAGTCTCACTCTATATATATATACTAGAATTTGCTCGAAGCGATTCTTTTATTATTATCCCTAGCTCTTCTGTTATCCTCATTGTACAATGGCTTCGAAATATAACATGTTTATAAATACGTGACTTGATCACTTCAATTGCAGAACACACTTTGTGGATGGTTTTAGGTCATTTTGGAGCCTTTCTTATATGCTCTTTGTTTTTCATGTGACAACTATTGTTGGCCCTAGAAAATGATAATTGTGTGTTTGATGGGGATTGCTTGAAACATGTACTTAAGCTGCCTTCCGTTTTCATTCCTTCAACTTGTCCTCGGTATTTTAAGCTATGTTGCTCGGACTCTTAAAAATGCTGATGAATCTGTGTGGGATCCTCCTAGAACTGTGTATTTTTGAAGCATCTAACACGGATGTAGAAGTATAATTGGACAGTTAGAGCAACATAGAGGCAGAGTTGACATTGTAACATCCACTTCGGCACGTGAATGAATGTGCTATAAAATTAGCAAATCACATTTGGTGCCAACATAGTTGACTAATCAAGCACTAACCTGCCATGTGAGAAACTTCCATTCTTTCTCATTTTACAAAATATTTTAATCTTCTCTACAAAGGACAACCCAAGCGACTTAATTACCACTAAATATTTTTTGAATTATTAAGGTGAGTGGATCAGTGAACATGGAAGAGGAAGTCCTAATAAGAAACCATAATATCTGTTTTTTTTTTTGTTTTTCGTATTCTTTAAAAGTATGTTTTATAATCTTAATCATAAAAGTATTTGCCTAACTCATTCATTGTCCTTGTCGTTAACTTATAACTTCTCGTTTACTTGAAAACGTTCTATCCATGGAAAAAGGGTCAAATATATTTTAAAATTATTCAAAATAGGTCAATCCCACCGTTATATTTTTGACTAAATAAATGTCCATAAACTAGCAAAATAGATAAAAAAAATATCCTTCTTTGCTAATGGTTGCTCCAAAAGAAGAAAAAATGGTCCATTTTTTCCCTCGACCTATGCAAAATAAGATAATTTTGTCCTCCATCTAAAGTTCAGGACAAGTACTTTTATTTTACGGAAAATGGTCAAAATTGCCCCTGAACTATGTGAAATAGACCATTTATATCCTTCGTTACATTTTGGGATAAAAAATGCCCTTGCTATTATCCTAAGAGACCACAAATACCCTCAAGAGTTAACACCCCAAAATTTTATTGACGTGGCAAGCCACGTGGGACTAATCCTTCCACCTAAGCGTTGCCAACTAGGATTCACTACAAAAGAACTAGACCTTTAGCGGCGATAACAGTCGACACAAAAGCCAAGAAAATCGTCACTAAAAGTTTTTAACATTAAATTCTAATTTTGTGGTTTTTTCTTCATTGTTTTTTAAAAACCAAAAATGATATTGATTAAGTAGGAGTTTGAAGACATTGTATGTTTTATTTTTATGTCATATGTAAATGTATAAAATGTACAATGATGCATTATATACTAGGAGATTTGAATTGAGAAGTAGTTTTGATGATTTTTCGTAATAATATTGGATGTTTTTAATATTGAGATTGCAAGTTATTTATTTTTAAAAATTAGGTTGCAATCGAAAATTAATTATCATATTTTTTTTGTTGAAAAAAAAGGTTTTACTAGCAAATGGTTGTTGGAGCCTTAATCGCCACTAAAAATCACTCATAACCTTTAGTGGCAATATTTTGGGATTTTGTGGCGACTTTGTCACCACTAAAGGTCAAGTTCTTTTGTAGTGAATCTTAGTTGGCAATGCTTAGGTGGAGAGATTAATCCCATGTGGCTTGCCACATCACTAATAATTTGGGGTGTTAACTCTTGAGGGTATTTGTGGTCTCCTGAGATAGCGGCGGGGGTATTTTTGATCCCAAAATGTAATGGAGGGTATAAGTGGTCTATTTCTCATAGTTTAGGGGCAATTTTGATCCTTTTCCGTTTATTTTATGCAGACTTGAACAAAAACTTATATGAGAGAAATGAAATTCATTTGACAATTTCAAATAACAATTTTTATATAATATTTATATTTCCTATCTAAATTATTATGGTCTCCATGTATAAATGGAATGCCTTAAAATTACGATAAGTAATATAATGTAGTAAGGTATTATTGAATTTGATTTCTTTTATCATATCATTCTAAGAATTAGTAAAAATAATTTATTACCATTAATATAGAAAAATAATATTTAAATAGTTATGTGAGAAAAGATATGTGATATAACATTTAGAAATAGAAACTCATAATTAATGTATAAAGAACCAATCGAATCTTTTTTATTTATAAAAAATGGGATGTGTTTAAACTACTTTTTTTTATATGTTAAATGTACCAGACATTCAACCCCAAACCCATCCCCCAAAATTAAAAGAACATCGATCCAATTATTATTTTTATTTTAGAGCAATCCTTAGAAAGAAGTGTATGTTTGAGCTATTTTGTTAATTGAAGGATATTTTTTCCAAAATATGTGACACTAAAGACATTTTTTGCCAAAAAAAAGTGAAATGAAATTGATTCATTTTGAATAATCTAATCCACTATATATTTGACCCTTTTTCCTTTTACCTATCCCAAAAGTAAGGGTCGACTTGACAAAAAAAAAAGTAGTGATAAATAACCTACCGCATTTCTCAAATACTCCCATCAAATAGTATTTTAAAACAATGACAAGACGATTAATATTTGATGACAAGAGTTATTGCTACTTAGAAAGTTAATATACTGATTTTGAAAAGGAATAAAAGATGTCGAATTTTTTCTTTATGTTGGATTAGACTAGTATAGACCCAAGAGTATCCTTCACTTTTTCGTCGGTTATGTTAAAGAGTTATTGCTACCAACGCTTGAAGGGAATTTTTCATCATTAGTTGAGAAAAAAGTATAGAGAATATTTTTGAATTTGGTGTAAATTATTAGTTTTATTTTTGAATTGTCGATATTCTTAATAAATACTCGTTTACTTGACTAACTAAACTTTCCCAAGCTGCCACATGACATAGCAAATGATTTCAAACTCTAGTAGGAGCATTAAATTCTTAATAAAAAACTAATAGAAGCATTGAAAACACCCCTAAATTTGGCGAGAATTTAGGGATGCATTTCACCCATATTGCAAGATCGAAAATGTATTTAAATTCAGTTAATCAAGTCAAAAAGTGTTTTTAAGACTATTAATAATTTTGAGATGAAACTAATAATTCACACCGTGTTTTAAAAATATCTTAAGTACTTCTCTTATTACTATTTTGAAGTTAGCAAGAGGAATAATGGTGGTCCCATAGCTTTTCAAATGTCTCCTAATGCTTTCAACTTTTTCATCATTCTCCACCTTTATGCTGCTATTGTTATTCCTCTTTCAGACTCTTCTTTTTTCTCTTTTTTTTTATGGATTTTGGTATTAGTGCGTTCGTTTTTTTCCCTTTCATTTCATTGTACGCATGAGTTAGATAATCTTGTCACGCGTCCGTTACTTTTTTTTTTTTTAATGAAGTTAACACGTTACAATTACACGGATAACTTTGAAAAGTGGTTCAAATTCTATGGTACATGTACTCAAAATCCTATTTGCACACGAAACCTCATTTACTAAAAGTTTCAAATGTTTAATTAATTAATGTTGTAAGCCTTTTAATTATTACACCTAGTTTTAATGATGACAGCAATGAGTTTAAGTAACACATCATCACCAACAAGGAACGAAAATTGTTTTGTGTATACCATTTGAAGACACCAACTTAAGGATAGAAATAATCACACAAAGAAGGCTGTCCAGATTCAAGGAAGATTCATACACAGCCAGACATGGAAAGAAGCCAAAGAAAAGAATAGTTACAACTCCTCCAAATTTAAGGAAGATTCTTACTCAACCAAACATGGAATGAAGCCAGAGAAAGGAAAGACAATATATATATTGATATTCTATAGGACCTAGATTTAGTTAATTAATTAAAATCTTCGGCTTAGTGAAGCAGGTTGTCTAACGTGTTTCATCAAAACAATAAAAGGAGTAATTCAGTTTATAACTCACTGAAACTAAGGATACTCAGTACTATATATAACTCAAAGAAAAACTCTCAATACTTAAACTCTATAATAGGACCTGATTCGTCAATGTGTTTCTTTACATTCATGTAGTACTACAAAGTCAATCTCCCAATTACCTTTTTTGCTTTGTGAGAGGGTCTTTGCTTCTATTTAAGCACAACTCTTCTAAGGGTTCTTTTTTACTTCAAACTCCTTATCAACTCGAACTCTCTTGATTTAGAGTTCTACTAGGGCCGTCTCAACAAATTTAGAGGCCTAAAATCAAATTTCATAGCGAAGCCTTATTATTATTTTTAGAGTTGTCATATATAATTTGAATAACTATAACATACTCAATGTAATCTTACAAGTGAAGTCTCGAGAAGGTAGTATGTATGCAAACTTTATGAAGTAAGACTGCAAACAATAAAAAATTTCAATGAAAAAATATAATATAAAGTTAGAATAATCAAACTTGACTCAAAACTTTAAAAAGTTTATACAATGATTTGAAATAGTTGCGCTGAATTTGATAAATTGATGTAATGATATTACAATAGCGTTGAATTGTTGTGGTGCTTGAAATTTAAAGAATACTCCTAAAAATAAATTTGATTTTTTTTATAAACACAACAATATAATTTGCATACTACAAAAGGTTTTACCATTTGGTAGACTTAAGATATTCAATAATGAGTGAATAAAAATAGAAAGAGCAATAAAAAAAGTAAATAAATGCAGGTAAGAATAATAATGTGGGTTCATTATAATCGATAATATATAAGCAAATCAACAAAATAAGTAGGAAAAATTTCATATATGGCAAACAGATTTAATGAAATAACGTTTTATAGGTATAATTTATGTAATTACATTTCATGGGTATAGTTTAGTTTGCTATGGAGCATTTAATTTGTATATTACGTTTTGTTGTTTATAATTTATACAATTTTTAAATAAATGGATACATGAGCGCTAAATAAGGTAACATAAAATTTACATAATCCCATCATTCAAGCTAATTATTTTAATCAAATAATTTTCCAAAAAAGAGTTCAATAACGATACAAACACCATAACAACTGGTTTCCTCATACCACTGAAGCAATATTAAACGAAAAAAATTCCGATTCATCACTATTCTTGTATATTCAATGCTAGGTAAACGTTTCTTTCAAAGAAACTTCAAGTTTTGAACGACAAAGAAGAATACAATTGATTTGTATAGTATATAATTGAAATTTTCAAAAATGCAAGTATGTATTTTTGTTTATATAAATATAAACAAATTGTTTATTAACAATTCTATTCTAATTGTTGGTTAGAAAAATCGAATGACACAATTTGTATATACGAATTGTGTATGTATAGCACTGCATGTGGGGGCATGTTTTGGTGGCTGTTTGCAAATGAATCTAACTCCCTATACAAACATCAAGATAAAAATTATATTTTAATATGTAAATCGAATATTTATACAAATTAATTACTATTTACAATTATATGCTTTACAAATATAAACTATTTGTGTTTGTATATAACTATAAACGCTATATGTATATGATTATATGTATATTAATATAGTACATAAATATACAGAAATATACATATACCTCAAACAATTTTTTATATAACTATCAAAATATACAAATCGCTATATACAAACTTATTTATACAATTACCTGATATTCTTCAGATTAGTGAATATATGTCTATGAATATAGTACTTAAATATACAAAAATATACATAACTCTTAAACAATTTTATATATAACTATCAAAATATATAAATCGCTATATACAAAATTATTTTATATAATCAAGAACATATGATGAATCAGACACAACCTCGTCAGATGTTCTTGATTGATTACTATTAGAATCATTATATTTGGCTTTCCTCTTGTTTCCTCCCTCAAAAGTTTAAATGCCGCATGCATTGATATTGTTGATAACTTGTTGCAGTGAAACTGGGTCATGTTGTTTCTTGGATCTCAACTCTTCAATAGAATTTTCCTCTAGAATTTATTTAGATTTACAATAGACCCTGCATTGACTCTAAAATCTTGTGTTAAATCGAGAGAAAATGAAGGTTCATCAAAAACTTGGACATGCAATGACATACCTCTCGTAATCCTCTTAGATTGATTTCCATCTTCCATTTTATTTTTGAAATAGTTGAAAATCTAATGACTAATGATAGAGTTTAGAGAAAAAATTAGCAAAAAAAATATAAGAAGCATAATACATATACAAACGAAAAAATGAAATAATAAAAAAATAAAAAGATAGAGAAAAGATTTAGGCGGTTACCTATAGGATTGAAAACTCAACTAGGAAGCATATGAGAAATTTCAGATTTCAAATTGGAAGTGTAAGACTGATTTTAGGAGAGAAAGGGTGATTGTGCCACGATCCAGGGGTAGCCCCTAGATGTAACATGGCGTATAGAACCCCGAAGGACTCCATACAAGCCACTTAGTTCTCATAACATAAGAAATAGAACATAAAGAGTAAAAACAATAGTCCAAGTCCAAATATTTTACTAAAAGAAAAGCGGAAGTCTAAACTCTTGTCTCATCATAGACATCTAATACAATAGAATGAAATTGGGCCTAGCCCATACATCATGTCCAAAAGAGAAATACATGAAAGAAACTAAAACAATGAAATCCTTCCTCGAAGCATGAGGACTCACCAAGATCGGGAAATCTCAAGAATCAACACTAGCCACAAAACTCGAAAACCTGACTGCCGGACCCTACATTTGGGGAAATGTAGGCAAGAGTATGTGTTAGTACAAAACAATGTACCAAGTATGATAGCCATGTATAAAACATTTAAAACATTCTGAAAGGGACATTTCATTTCATGACATGCAATTGACCAAGTACACACATGATATAAGAAGGTTAGAAAACATACTTCATAAAACAAGGCCAATGCAAGCTAAGTCATCTTTAAACCTTTGAACACATATGAGATACTCCTTGAGTAACCTGATATAAGAAGGTTAGAAAACATACTTCATAAAACAAGGCCAATGCAAGCTAATTCATCTTTAAACCTTTGAACACATATGAGATACTCCTTGAGTAACCTTAGTTCACTTTTAATCTTGTTGTGGGGAATTATCCTCTGCCGAAATAGAGACCATGTGAGCTATAACATGATCCCCCGGTGTCTCCCACACCAAAAATAGTTGTTCTACTTGCCTAAGGTAGAACCATGAACTTCTAGCTTAAGTGGATTCACTAGCTAATCAACCAATGGGGGCACATAACTTAAGGGATAAGGAGATTGCTACTAGAAACCCGGCCTCTACTAACGGGAGAGCTTCCATCTCAAGAGATTGTTTCTAGAAACCCGGCCTCTACTAACAGGAGAGCTTCCATCTCATATTAATATCCTCTCGGTGCTAAGCATAAATCCCACGAAATAGTGTTTTCTTACTTATTCTCATTATCCATGGAAAGGTGTCCTTGGACAACAAATCCAAGCTAGTTTCATTAGGATAACTCTTACTCTTTGATTCAATTAGGTGAGAATTGCCTTTCAACCTAAGAATCCTTATTATGTGAGACAATCTTTCACATCATGCTAATATGTGTTTATGAGAATATCCTTTCACAACACAACATCAAACATCATCATTGACACTTTACTCTCAAAGCACCCTTAAAACATTTACATAGATTTCATAAGATCATGCATAACCTCGTACTTTGCCCTTTCAAGGTTCAAAGATTACTTTCAATCACCACATCTAGAATTCAAGGATTATATATGGATTTGTACCATAAATTCATGTGATTCTATCACTTCATGCTTTAATTCATAAAACTCCTCTTTCATAATCAACAACCCACCTTATATGATCACAATTTGGAAAACATGGGGGTTTACATGGGTTCATATGGAAAAACATCATAAAAGCATTGTAAAATATCAATTCATGAATATTAAAACATAACTCAATCATTTAGATCAATAATAAAGAGAACCCATGAAAATTGAAGAAAACCCTAGCTAATTGGAGAATTTTACCTTTTGAAATAGAAGAATTTGGGAACTCCATGGATGAAAACTACTCCCTCCGTTTAAAAAAGAACGACCTCCTTTCCTTTTTAGTCTGTTTAAAAAAGAATGGCTTCTTTCTTTTTTTGGTAACATTTTAATTCCAACTTTCCACGTGGCATGTTTAAGGCCACAAGATTAAAGGACAATTTTGTACATTTGACATAACTTTAATTTAAGACCACAAGATTCAAAAGTCTTTTTTATTTTCTTAAACTCCGTGCCAAGTCAAACTAGGTCATTCTTTGTGAAACGGAGGGAGTATCATATCTTGAATCCAAATGCTAGCCTTCAATGGAGGAATTGGAACCTTATCTTGAAACCCTTGGTGAATCCTTCTCCTTTTTCAAGTTCTAGAGAGAGAATTATTTGAGAGAAGGTTTTGATCTTCTTTTGTGATTTTGGAAGAATGAAGTAATAAATGGGTCTAATTTGGGGGTAAAAAGACTTATATAGAGGTCCTAAATATAGGCAAAACGACATAGTATATGAACTAATTAATTAGAAAGAGACCCAACTACCCCTTAAAATAATTGCCAGCAACCCATTTACGGACCACTGACGACGGACCGTGGTCGTCCTGCACGACCGTCGTTCGTGGTCAGAAACTCATTTTGGGGCCTTCGAACCACAGGCCCTAACCACGAACCGTGTTTTGACCAACAGTCCGTTTGTCAGGCCGTGTTTCCCCACCTTCCTGAACCAGCCTTTGGTGCCCATTCATGGACTATGCCTAGGTCCGTGGTCCACTTCACGGACCATAGTTGGCACTTGCAGCTTCCCAAGAATTGACTCAATTTCCTTTTTCGGATACGGGGTGTTACAGAATGTGAAGAGGAGAGATGAAATTTAGTTTGTATAAAATCATATATAAATTAAAGGCCGATAAAGTTTTTCTTGGTATGGGTACATGTAATTTCATCCTAAAAACATGTAATTCTATCAATTCAATCATAAACAATCATAATCCAACTATTTGGATCCAAATTCATCATAACCCACAACATTGGAAGAAACCCTAACTATAATTAAGGATTTAGACTTCACAATTGGGGAATTCTAGGGGACTCCATGGGAGAAAGGATCCCATGGATGAAAAGCCATCATACCTTAGTCACAATGCTCATAGAAGCTTGAACAGTGAAGACTTGACTTGACCTTAGCTTCAATTTCTTCCTTCTTCTTCCAACTTCTAGAGAGAAAATATTTGAGAGGAGTTTTGGGTTTACTTTTGGGATTTCGAGAGAATGAATTGAATGGGGGATTTTGGAGGTTAAAAATACTTATATAGGTGTTTTAGACTTAGTCAAAACGACACCACATTGTAATTAAAATCGGAAAAGACCCTTAAGTCCCTAAAATAACCGTCCAGTCACCAACCATGAGACCATGACTGACGGACCATGGATGGACCTATGGTTCATCCTGGTCAATCGTGGTTGAGTTCAGATAGTTTGGGCCCACAAGTCGTGGACCCATCCACGGGGCATGGGTCCTGTCCGTGGTTCTACTTTAGGCAGTTTCTATAGTGCCCCATCCACGATGCCCACCTATGGGGTGTTGTTGACCCTTGTGGGTGACACCTGAAACTTCTCCAAAACGCTGCAAATTTACCTCTTTTCGAATCCGGAGTGTTACATTTGTAAAGTCCATACTTGAACTGAAACTACATAATACTCAAATGTAGTGGTCAATCAAATCCATAGGGGAGAGCATCACCCTTAACATCCTTCTGAAGAACACGTTGCATGTGCTTAATAATTAGACTGACAAGTTTATCTTGACTTTCGTATCGAGTAGTACCATATGAGTGAGGTCAAGATAATTTGACTCAGTTCTTCTCTCCTTCCTAGAGGTGATCATCTTGTGGACCACCTCAAAGTACATCTAGTGCAAGGGAGACATCTGGCGTCCAACACACGACAATGCTATGTAAGAGTAGGATAACCAAAGAATTTTCTAAAATTGGCAAGACCATTAGCCAAATTATCCAATGGGGTTTCATGATCCAACGTACATCCTAGGTGTGACATGAAGAATAGAATCCCAGGAGGCCTCAAATCAGCCACTTGACATAAGCATGACATAAAAAAAGGCATTATTCAATCAAATACAAGATAATCGAATGAAGTTTTAAAGTAAAGTCTAGATCGTATACGAAAATCTGAATTGAGTACATGACTAAAACATAAATATGGAAATATAACTCTGTATGCCATAGCCTTTATAACATCATAAAAGTGTTTGAGACGTAATCCGTACACCATATACAAGTCTGAAACTAAAAAAATGATAAAAGCAATAAAACATCAATGGCCTTGTCTCCAAACCGTAAGGACTCAGTAATCCAAACAAACAGTTGTGGAGAAATCTCGATACGAACCACGTCTGTGAGGGGGAGTGTCAGATCCTATATTATGAGAAAATATGGACACAAATATGCATTAGTTCTATGAATGCACTAAGTATGGGGAAATGCATAAAAACGTAAACATGATAATATGGTGAACTTAGACATGATATGCATGACCAAGTAGAACGTAATAAAGCCTTCAAAGAGAAATCGTAAATCATGAACAAGATCAATGCCTATTTAAAAACAATAGGAAAAAGCATGATAAAACATTTTGGGAAAAACATAGTTCATTTGTTGGATATTCATTGTTAACCGTCAATAAGACCATGTGGTTTATATCATGGAATCGGGTGTATCCCTCACACCAAAAAGAGAGAGCCTACTTACCAAGGTAGAAATCCATATCATTTATTATTGCTAAGGCGGATCCACTAGCTAGGTACTTTAAGACAATCCTATAGGGGCACGTAGTTTGGACCAAGGAGAATACTTCAAGAGACCCGACCTCTACTAAAGGGAGAGCTTCCATCTCAATGTCCTCTAGGTAGTAATTAAATACTAAGGAAAATACGTAATCATAATCATATCAAAATACTTAGAAAGGCAATAATTAAGACTACAAATCCAATCATAAGTCCATATTAGAATATCTTCTTTCAAAATCATGATTTGTTAATATGTTCATAATAGACACTTACCTTTTAAGTATCTAAATCATGATTCCTTTCAAATGTGAGAAAAACTTTCACAACTTTTTGATACTTATCTTAAAATCATCCCTTGGTCATAAGTCAGTCTTATCATAAAACATGTATAAATCCTTAATTAATTTCATAATCAAAATTCATAAGTTTATAGTCATAATTAAGTATAAAGCATGGGTCTATAAAATCATTTAGAAAACATGTAAGTGAATCAAATCATGCTCAATAAGAGCAAATGATAATAATTGAATCATAATAAATTGGACCCATAAAGAATGACATGAAACCTTAGATAATTGTGTGAAATTGAAATGAAAATTGAGTTTTTTTTGGAACCCAATGGATGAAAGGGATCCACTGATGAATACTCACATACCTTGGTGATCAAATCCATAGAATGATTGCTAGAGGATGAGACCTCGATGCTCTTGAAACTCTGATTCTTCACCTTGGAGCTAGTGAGAATTTGGAGAGAAACTCTTGAGCAAATTTGTGAGTATGAGTGAATGGGAGTGAATGGATAGACTTAGGAGTATACAATAAGTTATAGGACCTTAGAATGTTCTAGAAACAATGTAGTTTAGGGGTTGAATGGGAATAACTTCTATGGGTTTGACCTACCGTCCATAAGAATTTTTACGGACCGTACTGGTCACCGTAGAACCAACTATTAGAACCCAAAAATCCTACCAACTTGCACGAATCTTTCCTACGGTGTGTAGGGCTTCCTACGGCTCGTAGACCCTTCTCGTAGGAACCCCTTTTTCCAAAATATTTCATCAAGTCTGAATTCCTTCTATGGACCCCTTCCTACGGGCTGTAGGAACTTTTACGGGCTAGCCTGGTGGTCCATATGAAACGTTCAGAGACTCAACTTTAACCAAGACCAGTACCACCTCCTACGATTGCTTTCTATGGATCGTAGGACCTTCTACGGCCCGTAGTTGGCTTTCGTATAACATGCATCAGTGCCAAAAATGCAATTTTTCCAATCCTTTTCAACTTACCACTTTTCGAGGTATTACAATATCTCCCCTCTGGGAAAATCCATCCTTAAATGAGACTTAATCTAGCATGAATAGAATACAAAGAGAGATCTTGCAACCCAACATGAATGCAAATCATATCAAATGCACATATTCAAGGAGAAATCACTCCAAGCTACATCATAACTCAAAAATCAAGTTTTCATGAACATGCATGCATATGAAAACATGAGAATGACTAAAACACATGAATTCGAAAGAATGAACCATGAGGAACTTAAGACCTCAATCTAGAATAGGAGTCGAGGGAAAAAGATGAGGATATTTGGACATCATATCATCTTCGTCTTCCCACGTAGAACCCTCAAATAATCGATTCCTCCTAAGAACTTTTAGAGAAGAAACTTCTTTGTTTCTCAACTTCCAAACTTAGCGATCCAAAATTTCAATCGGAAGCTCTTCATACGAGAGAATTTCCATAACTCCCAAACTTTCTAATGGCTTTATAGACGTCAGATTTGCAACACACTTTTTTCAACAAGAAGACATGGAATACTGGATGTAACGATGCCAAATTGGTAGGTAACTCTAATTCATAGGCCACTTTGCCAATTCTCAAAATCTGATATAGGCCGACATACCGGGGACTAAGCTTCTCTTTCTTCACAAACCTCGTTACACCCTTCATGGGTGAGATTTTCAAGTAAATCCAATCATCAACATCAAATTTAAGTTCTCTTTTTCTAACATTAGCATAAGACTTTTGTCGACTTTGAGCCATTTTTAACCTTTCTCAAATGATTCAAACTTTTTTGATAGCCTTACGCACTAACTCAGACCCTATTAAAGCAACTTCACCAACTTCAAACCAACTAATAGGAGATCTACAACCTACCATAGAGAGCACCAAATGGAGCAATTTTGATACTTGAGTGATAACTATTATTATAAGCAAACTCAATCGAAGCCAATTGATTATCCTAATTACCCTTAAAGTTAATCAAAGAAGCTCTCAACAGATCTTCCAAAGTTTGAATAGTACGCTCGATTTGTCTATCATTCTGAGAATGAAAATTCGTGCTTAGCTTCACTTGAGTACCAAGACCCTTTTGAAAAGACCTCCAAAACCGAGGCTTAAAGTGAGTACCATCATCATAGATAATGTATTAAGGCACCCCATGCTACCTTACCATTTCCCGAATGTAAAGTTTAGCATAGTCTTCGACTGAAAATGAAGTCTTTACTAGAAGAAAGTGAGCCGACTTCATCATGCGGTCCACAATAACCCAAATTGACGATGAGTATGAGGCAAACCCGTAATGCAGTCCATATTCAAATCTTTCCACTTCCAAGTAGGAATGCTAATGTCTTGAGCCAAACCACCCAGTTTCTGATGCTCAACTTTCACTTGTTGATAAGTAGGATACTGAGCTACAAATTTCACAATATTCCTCTTCATCTCATTCCACCAATAGACTTCCTACAAATCATGGTACATCATGGTGGCTCCCGAGTGAAGAAAATATCGAGAATCGTGAACTTCTACCAAAATCTGATTCCTCAACTCAT
This sequence comes from Solanum chiquidenum, assembly GCA_029582725.1. NCBI lineage: Eukaryota > Viridiplantae > Streptophyta > Magnoliopsida > Solanales > Solanaceae > Solanum > Solanum chiquidenum. The sequence goes on along the minus strand of JAJOOS010000723.1, from coordinate 3,764 downwards.
TAATATTTGAAACACATAATCGATCTTGGTAACAAAGAACATTATCTCCCCCTTACGAGAAAGCCTTAACTGTTTTTCCAGAAACCGACTACTTCAAATCAACCAACACTGGATCAAGATCTTGCTTAGCTTTCACATCTGTAATAAAAGACAATTTCGTACCATTTTGAATAATCACACCTTCATTTGAATGAACCAAGTTAACACCCAATCGGGCCAACCTATGAACATCACAAACTAACTCTTTCTTACCATCTTCAACATGAACAACACTACCCATCGATAGTTGACTAAGAGCGTTGACCACCATATTTTCCTTACCTGGATAATAAATACACCCATGTATTAATATTTCAATAGCTCAAGCCATCTTTTTTGTGAAGATTCAAGTCCTTTTGGGTGACCACATACCTCAAGCTCTTATGGTTGGGGAAAACATCTACATGAACAACGTAAAGGTAATGTCTCCAAATATTTCAGGCAAAAACCACCACCGCTAACTCCAAATCATGTGTCAGATAATTCCTTTTATGCACCTTCAATTGCCTCAAAGAATAGGCAATAACTTTCCCGTGTTGTATCAAAACACAACCAAGACCAATCTGTGAAGCATCACAATAAACCACAAAACCATCTTATCCTTCTGGTAATGCCAATATAGGGGCTGAAGTGAGTCTATCCTTCAACTCTTGGAAACTCTTGGAAACAAGTTGATGACCATATAAATTTCACCTTCTTTTGAGTCAATTTCGTCAAAAGTCAATCAATAGAAGCAAATCCTTCCAAGAATATCCTATAGTAACTGGCCAAACCCAAGAAACTCTGAATATCCAAACCAGGCAAAGGTCTAGGCTAATTATTAATTAACTCGATCTTCTTATGATCAACTTAAATTCCATCACTGAGAAAATATGGACAAGGAAAGCAACGGACCTCAACCAAAACTCACACCTGCTGAACTTAGCAAACAATTGACGGTCCTTGAGGATATGCAACACAATCCTTAAGTTCTCAACATGCTCATCCTCATTTCGTGAGTAAATCAAAATATCATCAATAAACACAATTAAAAATATGTTAAGATATTATTTGAAGACCCTATTAAGTAAATCCATGATTGCCACTGGGGCATAAGTCAAACCAAACAACATTACCAAAACCTTATAGTGACCATACCGAGTTCAAAAAGCTATCTTCAGATTGTCACTTTCCTTTACTCTCAACTGATGATAACCCGATGGTGATATACTTGGTCTTATGAAACCCTTATCCATCAAATCATTCAATTGATCCTTTAATTCCTCGAGTTCTGCCGGAGCTATACGATAATGAGGTATAGAAATATGTTGTGTATCTAGGAGAAGTTCAATACCAAATTTTATTTTTTTCGGGTGAAATACTAGAAAGATCATCAGGGAATACTTCCAGAATCTCATTTACAATCGAAACTGACTAAAGAGTAGGAGTTTCAGAATCTGTATCCCTAACCCGAACAATATAATAGATGCAACCTTTAGAAATCATTATCCTAGCCTTAGGCAAGATATAAACTTACTCTTAGGAGCATAATAACCCCATTTCCATTTTAGGATATATTTGTTGGAACCTGGAATTTGACCAATTGGGTCCTACAATCTATAGAAGCATAACAAGAGTGAAGTCAATCCATCCCAAAAATAATATCAAAGTCTAATATATCAAGCTCTAACAAATCAACCTGAGTGACTCTATAAGAAATAGAAACATGGCAATTTCTATAGACTTGTTTAGCAACAATAGAGTCACCATCAAATGTAGAGACTGAAAAAGGTTCTAAAAAAATATGGCGACAAACATCAAATCTCATAGCTACGTAAGGAGTCACAAAATACGATGTAACACTAGATCAAGAAAAGCATATACATCAACATGAAAGACTTTCAACATACCAGTCATAACATCTGGAGAACCCTCATGATCATGTCAAGTCTAAAGAGCATAGATCCTATTTTGATGAGGAACACCTGAATTGGGACCACTAAGCAAAACATGCCTTTCATCCTTTCCATTAGTAGTGAACAAATGACACTATCTCGTCTTGTGGCCACTCTTTCCAAAACCATAGCAAATATATGTACCGGCTAAGTATTTTTTTGAATGACTCTTGCTACACTTTTGACAAGTGGGAATAGAAGATCCACTACGACTACCTCCCTGAGGCCTAGGGTTAGACACCCTATCTTTGTTGAACTTTCGAGTCAGAACATTAGAAGGACCTTGACCGGAGAACTTTTGCCAAAATTGAGGATGACCATGTCCACAAGACTTAGAATGAGAAAAGTCACCATCACCGATTTTCACCCTTTTTGACTCTCTAGACTTCTCCTTTATCTTTTCCTCATCGATTTTTTGGGAATGTGTCATCAAATGAGAGATATCCATCTCCTTAATCAACATGCCAGTACTACACTCTTTGTCCATCATTTCAGACACATCTGATACAAACTTACTTATCCTTGCCCTAGAGTCGGAAACCAAAGTTGGGACATACTTAGACAAGTTTTTGACCTTCAATACATACTCTTTAACACTCATGTTCCCTTGTCGAAGATGAACTCAACACTTTCATTTCCCTCATCTCAAGAGTAAATAAACGATCAAGAAAAGCCCCTTTAAATTTATCTTAATCAAGAGGACCCGCATCAATTTCCCTCTGTTCTTTCCATTGATTGAACCACACTTGAGAAACACCCTTAAGTTGATAAGCGACCAAGTCCACCTTTTCCACTGGTGTAACTCCCTTAATCTCTATGATCTTGTGGATTTCCTAAACAAACTCTTCGTGATCTTTCTCAACTTTGGAACCATGAAACCCTGGGGGATTCATCCTTGTGAATTCCCTTACCTTAGTTACCGTTGTCTGCACCATTGGGTTTAGGAGAAATAACCTCTCTATTAGCTTGGGTGGTCATAACTCGAGCCAACACTTGGAAAGCGGATCTAAACGCAACATGTGACACTTGCTCGACCAAAGAATCAACCGAAACTTTAGAAACCTTGAACTCTACATTGTCATATGTATTCCTTCTTACTTTAAATCTTCAAGGAGGCTTATCCTAAAAATCGTCAGACAAGAGTTAGGAGAAGGACTTTTATAGAGATTAAATTTATGGCACAACTATAGAGTTGTGAAAGAAGTGAAGCTTACTAAACACCTTGTAACCTCCTATTCATAATTTTGGAGTGCTTCACACTCATGAAAAAGAATCTACTCGACACAACTTATCAGACATCCTAGGACCATTCTAAGACCTGTTATTTTGAATACAGAGTTTGTGACGATCCCAAAGTACCCATTGGTGTGACATGATGAATAGAACTTGAGAGTCCCTAAAAAAACGACTTGACATAAGCATGATGTAAATACAATATTTAATCAATCACAAGATAATTGAATGAAGTCTCAAAGTAAAGTCTAGATCTTATAGGGAAATTTGAAGTGAGTATATGATTGAAACGTAAATGTGGAAATCTAACTTTGTCTGACATTACCTTTCTAACATCATAGGAGTGGTTGAGACGTAACCCATACACCACATACAAGTCTGAAACTAAAAAGATGATAAAATCAATAAATATCTATGGTCCTGTCCCCAAACCACGAGGACTCACCAATCCAAACAAACACATGCAGATAAATCTTGATACTAACCACTTCTTGAAGGAGGATCGTGAGACCTATATTATGAGACAATATAGACACAAATATTTATTAGTACTATCAA
>JAJOOS010000722.1:0-77466 GCA_029582725.1 Solanum chiquidenum | reverse complement strand
GACTATTGGGCATAGATATCCAGATCATCAATGCTCAAACTGCTATGGAGAAGATAATGTAATTTCAGATGTCCAGCTAGAATGAAGAAAGCCAACAACACAAGATAAAAAGCAGAAATGACACTCGACAAGATAAAAAAAAATGCAACATCAAAAGATGTAAAATATTTAAAGTTGTTTGACTTATTGTAAATTATTGTGGACAGATGTAAAGTAAAAATAGTGGGAATAGTGTAAATTATTGAGGACAGATGTAAAGTATAGTTAGACTAGGAAGAATTTACACGTCTCTTCTAGTATAAATAGAAAGCCATTAGGCACATCTAAGGCAAGACTTTCTCGACAGAAAGCAAGCCTCTTTGTAAACAAAAATATTCAAATAAAATATCAAGTTTCCAATCTAAAAGCGATGGAGCAAAATATACCAGATATCACACTCATAGAAGAACATGTATGCCTATTTATGATTATGCATAGCTAAATCTATCAGTTCCTGAATATCATAGCATGATTAAATAAGTTTATATTAGTTATTATATACTAGAATTATTTAAAGCATGTTTTCTAGTTTGTTAACATGAGGAAGAAGGAAAAACTTCCAGAACTATGTCATCCTAAAGTTGAAACCATAGGCAAGGAAGTCGTGATGGGAGTACACAGAGTTGAGGCGCTGTTTAGGAAGAAAGTACCTTTGAAAGTACGATGTTAATAGTGACAGGGAAATATGATTGAAAATAATCTAGTTTATAGTGATCTAATATGAATAGTATTCAATTATGCATATGATATGAGGGAATTATTGATAAACAGCAGAACAACATGACTACTTATCTACATGATGAAATGATATTGAATTATAAACACTGATTTTATATACTCTAAAAGATATAAAAATTATTGAACTAAGGAGAATAATATGGAAAAAGATATTTGACTATGAAGAACTAGAACTCGCAACTCAAACATGGTATGAAATAGAATTACATGAAATATATACAGACATAGAATGAATTAATATCAGCGATCTAGAATTAAAATATTCGGACAAATGATAAATTACGAATACCTACAATATTGGAAAGAAACTATTGAAAACATAACCTTATTAGGAAATCTAATAAAATAAAATATAGAAGCATATCAAAGAACCCAAGATATACAATACATAGAATATATTCTGGAAAAATATAAAAGAAATTATTAGACTAATACCTTTGAGAAGAGAGTATTATGACAAAATAATCAATGTTTAAGGGACCCCCCCCCCCCAACAGGAGATAAGAACATTACACTAGGAATAAAATGGTTAGAGGAAATGCAACCATATAACTTAGAAAATACACAATTAATCATAAATTATAAAAATAAGTGGGTAATAATAAAAAGGACCGTGTAATAAATTTATTGTAAGGACAGATAACACGCATGTAAAATGGTGGATAACAAGAAAGATACAAGATTCAGTAACAAGTAAAGAGATACGGAGACTAGTACTAAATATATTAAATTATACATTTACAATAGAAGTGATAAGTACTAACAAAAATGTTATGCAGATTACATATCAAGACAAAGCTATTCAAACTGAGAAAGAAAATACAATAGAAAATATACTCAAAGCAATGACTATGCTTTGTACAAAAGTAGATAACATAGACAAAGAGCTACAATAAATAAGTAGTCAGCAGCATGACTATAAAAATGCGGAGCTAAGTCGATCAGAAGACTTTAAAAATCCAGAGCTACAAGGTGACGTTGGGAAACACCTAAAAACCCATAACGATGTGTTATATGCAGCTACAGGAAGCACATTTGCAACAAAAGAAGAAAATAAAGCCAGATATGTCAATACCAATATGAATAAAATATTTGAAAAACCATTCATACCAAAAAACCGAAAGGAACCATTATTCATACCACCCTAGCTAAACACATATAAGGAGATTCAAGGACAAAACAAGAAAACTTATAACTATATAACCAGAGCTTACATAGAAAATATCCACAAAATACAGACTTTCTTAAACCAAAATCCAAGATCCAAAAATACCAAAAACCCCTACGAAGATTATATCACACAAAATCTACAGAGTTATAATAAGCTAATTGCACAACCTGGAACAAATACCAATCTAGTAGAAACTTGCTACAACTATGGACTATTAAGTACTGTATATACTCTAACAGGAGATGAGATATCAATAATACCAGAGTTACATAAGGCATTTATGCATTATAAAAGGATAACTAAAGGAACACTTTTTTATATAAAATTTTATTCAGCACCAGCATAAATATTAAATTATGAAATTAAACCTATCATACAAGTTATCAAAATTGGATTAAAGAGAGAGATGATAATACCAGAAAAAATAGAACTACAAGACAAGATACAAAAGGTAGAGATACCGGAATTCTACGCAAAAAAGCGGATTATTGGAATAGCTACTAGTTTGAACGAATTAACAACCAATTATCTAAATGGAAATTCAGTATGGAGCTATTATTCAAGAAAACAAACTATGACATATTCAAATTCTAGAGAAATTAAAGAAGCGGATATGGAGGAAATACGACAATGGATATTGAGTTTACTAAAAACCAGACCAGCAGCCAACTACGAGAGCAATACGGAATTTTTTTATTTCAAAAGAGATAATGACAAAATATTGCAAGACTATTGGGCACAGATATCCAGATCATCAATCCTCAAAGTGCTATGGAGAAGATAATGTAATTCCAGATGTCAAGCTAGAATGAAGAAAGCCAACAAAGACAAGATAAAAAGCAGAAATGACACCCGACAAGATAAAAAAAAAGGCAACATCAAAAGATGTAAAATATTTAAAGTTGTTTGACTTATTGTAAATTATTGTGGACAGATGTAAAGTAAAAATAGTGGGAATAGTGTAAATTATTGAGGACAGATGTAAAGTATAGTTAGACTAGGAAGAATTTACACGTCTCTTCTAGTATAAATAGAAAGCCATTAGGCACATCTAAGGCAAGACTTTCTCGACAGAAAGCAAGCCTCTTTGTAAACAAAAATATTCAAATAAAATATCAAGTTTCCAATCTAAAAGCGATGGAGCAAAATATACCAGATATCACACTCATAGAAGAACATGTATGCCTATTTATGATTATGCATAGCTAAATCTATCAGTTCCTGAATATCATAGCATGATTAAATAAGTTTATATTAGTTATTATATACTAGAATTATTTAAAGCATGTTTTCTAGTTTGGTAACATGAGGAAAGAAGGAAAAAGTTCCAGAACTATGCCATCCTAAAGTTGAAACCATAGACAAGGAAGCCGTGAGGGGAGTAAACAGAGTTGAGGCGCTGCTTAAGAAGAAAGTACCTTTGAAAGTACGATGGTAATAGTGACAGGGAAACATGATTGAAAATAATCTAGTTTATAGTGATCTAATATGAATTGTGTTCAATTATGCATATGATATGAGGGAATTATTGATAAACAGCAGAACAACATGTCTTCTTATCTACATGATGAAATGATATTGAATTATAAAACACTAATTTTATATACTCTAAAAGATATAAAAATTATTGAACTAAGGAGAATAATATGGGAAAAGATATTTGACTATGAAGAACTAGAACTAGCAACTCAAACATGGTATGAAATAGAATTACATGAAATATATATAGACCTAGAACGAATTTATATCAGCGATTTAGAATTAGAATATTCGGACTAGTGATAAACTACGAATACTTACAATATTGGCAAGAATCTATTGAAAACATAACCTTATTAGGAAATCTAATAAAATAAAATATAGAAGCATATCAAAGAACTCAAGATATACAATACATAGAATATATTCTGGAAAATATAAAAGAAATTATTAGACTAATACCTTTGAGAAAAGAGTATTATGACAAAATATTCAATGTGTAAGGGACCCTTCACCCCTCCAACATGGTATATTCGGACTAATGATAAATTACGAATACTTACAATATTGGCAAGAAACTATTGAAAACATAACCTTATTAGAAAATCTAAAAAAAGAAAAGTAAGAAGCATATTAAAAAACCCAAGATATACATTACATAGAATATATTCTGGAAACTATAAAAGAAATTATTAGACTAATACCTTTGAAAAAAGAGTATTATGACAAAATAATAAATGTTTAAGGGACCCTCCCCCCAACATGATATCAGAGCTAGATAGTATGAATAAAGAACAAGGCAAACAAGAAATGATTAAGATAGTTATAGAAAAACGTTAGGAGCTGAGACATAAACAAGAAAGACTTAATGATAACATATAAGCAGCGGTATGCCAAAAATTTATATTAGCACAAAGAAAAACAATATTTGAGTTACAAATCCAAATACAACAAATTGAATATAAATTAAAGCACAAACTGTAAATGAATAAAGAAGAATTTTCTATAGACGAAAAAATATATGAAAACCAAGATGGATTAAAAATAAAAATAATAAATTGATTGCATGATATACATTTTGATGTGAACGAATATTTTTTTATATGAATACAAATTAATAATCCCGACTTCATTAATATAAAATTTTGGTTAAAAAGATTGATATACCCCTCAATATTGTGAATTAGGATTGATATACCCTTCAATATTGTGAATTAGTATTGATATACCCCCTTGTTTATTAAAACAAGCACACATATATACTCCTATCTTTACATAAATGACCAGATATACCCTTTTCGACTGAAGTAACTAAAAATATAAAAAAAAAAATTCATTCCTAGTAAAATAAAATTTGTAGAGGTGTGTATTTGACCATTTCTCACAAAGCTCATGGTATGTCTGATCTAGTATATAACGTAATTTCTTCCTATATATTTTTTCTAAAAAAAAATTAATATATGTGGACAAAGTTCAAATGCCACAAACATTCAATGTTATTAAATGCTCACAAATTCTCTACCGAGGGAGGAAAAATAACTAGAAATTAAATATAACGTAGGAAAATTAAAGCAACTGACATGATAATAAATAACGAATAAAGTTGTAGAAATGTTACTTGTATTGGCTGACATGATATAGGAGTGGGTGCTAGTATGAATTTTGTGTTATCAATTTTGTTTTGTAGAACCGGTAAATAATGCACATAATTTTAAATTATTTTAGAAGAAAAAAATTTTAAAAAGTGATTCTCTTTTGAATCTATTCTCTAATTTTGATTCATTTAAATAAATTAATGAAATAAAAAGTATTTTCTCAAATTTCATAAACTCTTACTTTCTCAATTGTCAATACTAGATTTTTTTTAGCAATTTTCAATGATAAAAAAACATTCAAGTAAGAAAATATTAAGGAACACATAATAATTAATGAATAGTTCTCCTAATATAATAATAAGAACTTTCGTATCTTCAAAATAAATAAATATAATAAACATAACACAAAAATTTCTCAAACGAATCATGCATCTCAAATAACAAATAAAAAAATATTGACTGAGTATCTTAGTGAGACGGCAATGTACCACAACTTGAGCACCACTAATTATTGGCACATACGGAACTATTTCGCGACAATTGTTTATTTCAAGATATGAGGGAAGCCATGTATATATGAAGATGTAAAGAAATACAATTTATTCAACGTAAATCTCAAGAATGAGAGGTGAGAAGAATATGGGTTGAGGGGTTAGTATACATTGATAATCAAAATTGGAAGAGAGAATTTTTTATTGAATACAGATGAGGTTACAATTAATATAATCATTTATGTTGAATATGGTCTTTTGAAATTATGATAATTGTATTCCTCATATTTGGACTTTCAAAAAAAAAGAAATCTGGTCAATTTCTTATTTATTGCTTTAGCATGTAGATAATATGACAATTTATCATAATTTCTCTTTTTATGTGAACATAACTAATATGTTAAGCTACAATTTACTTGTTGTCCATAATTGAGATTATTAATAATCAAAATTTTAAATTTGAACTTTAAGTATCTCATATTTTCTTACTTCAAAAATTCACTTTAGATACACTATACCTTTTTGACACTTAAGCTCATATGATTTATAGGTTAATACATACTTTGAGTTTATTTCACTTAAAGTCAAGTTATTTATTTGTGATATATATTTATGAAATTTGTAACGACATAGATCATATAATTTTCAATAAATTTTTTTGATGCATGAAGAACACAAAACACTTTATAAAATAAGCTTGTGTTGCGTCAAAGATAATATAGAAATATATCTTCTCAAAAGAGATTAGTACAAATAATGTTTAAATAATTCTTGGCTTAACACTATTAAGGAGAATTAATTCATTAGATTTAGATGGTTATAAACCACAAGTTGTTGTCTTAAATTGTAAGCAACTAGAATTAATTATGAAAAAAAAGAGAGTCGAGCAACAACAATTTATTATCAATGAGAGGAGTTAGGTCAATATTAAAATTAGTACCATAATCGAGCTTCTGAACTTTAACAGTCTATTTAGAGCTAGAGCGGGTGATGATCTGAATCAGAACTTAATGAACTTATGGGAACTTTCTAGTCTCTTGAGATACCCAGAGTTAATCAAACTATCACCCTTCTGAGGTTGTTCCTAGTGTCACATTCTATAGAAACAACAATATGGTTGTAACACCTCACAACTCTACTCTTAGATTCTGAATCATTCACCGTAAGTATATGATCTTGAATTGGGTGATGTCCTACTTTTTCATATATTTTAAGGTCATATAACAAGTGTAGCAAGGGTATCAAAAACGATTTAGGGTCATAAGGGGCCTCTAACACCAAGCCAGGTTCAAAACATTTCCATTGGCTAAATATTTGCAAGAGTCCTTATAAGGGTCAACTTCAATTGACCATATCTCTTAGAATATGAAGATTAAGTGATCCGTAACCTATCAAATCAATAGTCTAAGAGTGTTCTTTCCAACTCCGCCAAGTTTACATCAAGCCTAGTTCGGAAAAAAACTTTATGGCTGATTTACTAGAGACATTTTAATTTGGTAGAAGCTTCGCGATGGCTCCGTGACACAAAGTAAATGTGGACCTTACTGTCCGCTGGAATAAAATTTTGACTTCCAGCTCTTATTATTTATTTTCTTAAGAGTAAATTTGTCCAAAAAACCTTTAGAGAGTTATCTAAATGGCCCTAAACATGTAGAAAATGAGTTTTTCATAAATAAAACTCCCTCATTCATCCTAAACTCCTACACTCAAAAAACACCATGGATAGGGTTCATTTTCTACAATATAGAACCTCTCAACTAAGTGGATCAACTAAACAATAAGGATTTATCTAAAAAGTATGATTATGTATCCATATTGTCAAGACATGGTTTATTGAGACAGTGAGTTATCTGAATCTTCCCCATATCGGTGAGCAATACTGCTCTTAATAATATATACTCTTGCTCAAATGTACAAAACATACTCTTTCTCTGGTTTGAAATAATCTCTCAAACTATCCTCTTAAAAGAGGTAACTGCTCTAAAATATTTCTTTAACTTATTGCTCATTTAGAAAACATGCTTTCTCTTTGCTCAATGCAAATATACATTCTAGGTTTAGATAATTACTCAAAAGGAGCCTCTTTAAGAGGTAACTGCTCTGTACACAGTCTTTATGAAAACTCTTTTAACTTTTCTTAAAATAATATTTTCTTCTCTTTATGTGAAAATGAAACATTTGGGAAATACTTAGTTCTATTATACTCTTGCTTAAATCTTGGTCAAGCTCTTTCTCAAACTCCTTTTTACTTTCTGAAACCTAAATTTAAAGTATTACGTTTGTTTAAAAGATTCTTAATAAGAAATAAATAAATACTCAGAAAACTGGGTTCATGCTGAAAAATATACATGAACAATCAACTCAAGAATCTCACTGCAAGATACAACAACTCAATAATAGGAAATAAAATTCAATAATTAGTAACTCAAGAACTCACAACTCAATATCAACTTATCTCAAGAATATTCAAATCTATGGATAGAACCCTCGATTACCCTTTTATCGATTTAAAATGTAGGCATGAGGACCAAATTTTCAAACACTATGATAGATGTAAATACCTAGAAGAACAAAGCTCTTGAAGATGTTTGAAGAAAGACATGATTGAAAGACTTGAAACCGTAGCTTTTGTCTTTTTTCTGACTTTCTTGGAGATGAAGGGTGGAGAAGAACCTTGGATTTAAAACCTTAGGATTCTTAATGAGAATCTTGAACTTGGGTCCTTTAGATCTTGAGAAATTAAAGAAATTCCTTTCTTGGAGTCTTAATCTTGGGAAGAATGTGAATTGGGGATTTTGAGAGTTGTTATATATATAATGATGTTATTAGGTTGTAATATGGACTTAGTGAAGTTGATTAAGGGTAAAAGGGCAATAATACCATTCTAGAAACTTATGAAAACCATAAAATCAAGAAAAACAACATTTTGATGAATCTCTTCGCCAAATTGGCGATATGGAGGTCTCCTTGCAAAAAGGAAAACGAAAGATGTCTTTTGTATGCAAAATACCTATTGGGACCTACAAGTTTTTGGGACAATATGTTTTGTGTATGCAAAATACTTTAGCTCTTATCTCCGTCAACCGCATCCCAACTTATTTCCTGCAAAAATCATACACAAAACATTATTTCTAACACTAAATAGCCCAAGACACACATAAACTCTAAGTGAAACGTATAAAAAATATCGTAAACTCACGGTATATCAACACCCTCAACTTAAACTTGTTGGTTGTCCTCAAGAGACACACTAAAACTCTAAATGACACTTGTGTGAAAGCAAACATACAAACTCAAGCAATCATATGGATATCTCTAATGATTCCATCATTTCGTGCAAATCTTTTCATCTAGACTCAACAAGCTAACTCATGCGGATCAAGACACGACATAGATCGACCAATAGACATCATAACATACACTTTTCACAATCACCAAGGTACCAACTTTCTAACAATGTAACTAGTGCCCTCACTTCAAATGAAATCCTTTTTCACACAATAGATAGGACTTTCAAGTTTTAAGGATTCATTCAGCACTCACGCTCATTTTTCACTTCATAGACTCTCCAAACCAGTCACTAGGATCACTATAGGACTTTCTTGGCTTGTAACGGTGGCTCAGGGTCAGGTAGGGTACATTTGGGTACGTTTTAGTAACTTTTCTGCCCTCTTTGACATTACATTGGCTCTTACCTCTTTTCTCAACAAATTCTTGATATCTTTTATTTTCTGCTCTTTCCCTTGACATTCTTCAGCACGGATGTGACTTGGACTTTGTTGCTCTTATTTTTCACTTTCTTCTTTTTCTTTTACTTCAATTTTTTTATATTTTGATTTCAACATTCTTTTTCTTTTGCATTCAATAACATCTTTTTCTTTCTTTTCTTTTCTTTTCCTTTTCTTCTACACTAAACTCTTTTCATACCCTTTTTATTTCGTTTTCCTTTTTCATAGCCACCCTTAAGTTATGTATTTTGTATGAGTTGAGGTGCACAATATCCGATGTCGGACCAGGGCCAAGATTAAGGTAACTTTTTGAATTAGCCACCCTCAACTTAGGCTTTTGGCCTAGGTCAAGGTGCACATGTCCAAGGAGGGACCAGGGCCAAGACAATTATTTTAGGGAAATTGAGTTAGGTGTATTGAAAGAAGTGGTTTATTTTAGGCTAAAACATTTGGATCAAACGGAACAATTATTGCTTTTGCTTAAATCATTTTAGGCTTGAGTGGACTTTATTAGAACAAAGGCCTATGATCATTTCCCAACTTCTAGCCTAGATTATCTTAGCAGGACAAACGGGAAAAGTTCAAGATTGGCACATAATTCAAGCTTTTCTCACACACTCTTGGCACATTTTTTCATTATCAGATTATTGTTTTACGAATTTCAAGTTTTAGCTTAAGTCATGAAATCAAAACAGGTTCCTTAACAAGTACTATTGAGATCCAACATATTCAACTCATCAAGCCTATAGATCTATCACATTTCAAAAATTTGGACAGGTGTCAATTTCATGCTCTTTATGCCATCATGCTTTCATTCTTCTACTTACTTCTACACATACAATCATAAACATGCAAATTCAACATAAAAGGAAACAATCCCTTTGGGGGGGGGGGGGGAAACACAAGCAAGAAAACCCCAAAGCAAGAAAACTCAGACTTCACCCTATCACTCACACTCCATTTACCCCACCCCCCAAAAAATAAGGTGAAATTTCTCTCAATGCACAAAATAAAAAGTAAAGCATAGGGTAAGGCAAACATGTGGAACAAATGCGCCTAAGACCTCTCAAGAAGTGGGTAGGTCCGATTTCCCAGAACCCACTGGATCAACTATCAGAACGACATCAGCAACACCCTCATCAGTAATCAGAGAACCCTTAGTAGTATTCTCAATGCCGAATTGGCCAACATCTACTTCTTAGGCCCTCTACACTCTCCTCAACCTCATCTAGTATGCATGCCCTCTAGGCAACCTCAAGTTGCTAGCACTCCTTATTTCTCAGTCTTAGTGCCTCCTCAACATCAAAAGTGTGGTCAGAGCGGTGTTGCTTCCTAGCATCACGTGATGAGTATCGTTGTGGCAAAACATTACCGAATAAGGCAATCATCAGCACATAGTCCTCCCCCGCTATAGGGGTAGCCTCTAGTGCAGTCTCGGGGGTGGCTAGGAGAGCATCAACATCAGCACGGAGGCTAGCCAACTCCATCTGGAAAGTGGTCACATCAATGGTTAGGGCATGCCTCTTAAGGACTCGCAACTCAAAAGCATCCAGGCGCTTATTAACAGCCTGGATCTTCCTATCCATCATATGCTCCATCCTTGCCTCAGACTTCTTAATCAAACGTTGCATACAATGCCTCATGTGCTGCAGCAAAGTGGCCATATGTGTCTCCAGCTTCTGGACTCGAGCTAAAGGTGTGACAGTGGACCCAGAAGAGGGTGTAACTCGGGAGAAGCTCAAGGCCTAATTAGTGGTCGAAGTCGGTAGAACCTAGGCATCTGCTGTGGGGGCTGAATAGTGGTGTCATCAGCTTGTATCTGCTCCACATCCACAACAACGTCAGCACCCAAAGGTGGTACATCAACCTCTGTCTCCCTCCGAGGTACAACAAGGTTGGCATCATCCCGAATAAGGCCTATGTCCAATGTCTTGGTCGCCTCAAGCAACTTGTCACAATGCCAAATAGGCACTGAAACCCTGCAGAGATAGAAAATCAGACACATGAAAGGTAGGGTGGTTTGACCTTGAACGCCCACTCGTGGATCTCTACTATAAGGATGCGGGCAAAATCAATCTCCAAACCTGCTATAATGGGTGCTATCATCACAGCCCGGTCCCATGTAACAACATTATCCGGCTAAGTCGCGGACAGTCAATTCCAAACCAATAACTAGAAGAACTTCACAGCGAAGTTCAGAGTCGCCCTTCTAGTACCCAAAGAAGGAGTGAGTACCCACTTAGTGCGCTCCCCATCCTCGGCAATATGATGTGCTATCCAACTCAATAGTGTCTCCCTTGGCTCGGCATCCCTCTGAAATTCCCCGCTCTGAATAATGCCCATCTTGTAGTCATACTCAACTCTATGAATGGGTAGAGTGTGGGCTGCACCATAGATCAATTGGCGGATCGTGGTCTCAGGGAGGTCTATGGGGAAGTTCCACACCAAGGTCATCTAGAGTGGGGGCTGAGCTATGGGGTTAGCCCATTTTGTGATGGAATTCTGGACGGTGGCATCATACAATGCATAGAACTCTCTAGTCATCTCCTCGCTGTAGGTCCCGGGGCTCCGTGTCATCCACTCACATCGGTGCCTCCGAAATAGCTCCTCAATAATAGGTGTGGTGTGGAGGCTACATGTCAGAACCCTGCGCTCCTCAGTAACTATCCTAATCATCCTCCGGTGCTCATTCAACATAGTATATCTGGTATTGGCCATCAACGCACCATCTGTTTGGCTCAATGACATTAGAAGTAGGCTTAGCTTTGGAGCCAGACTGCGACTCAGAGGCAGACTGTGACTCTCTGTTATGTGTGGGTCCCTCCTCAGACTGGGGGGCGGTGGCCTCGTCACTGGTCGAAACAACCTACCGAGACTATTTCCTAGTGGTCGATGGTGCATTGGGGGAGCCCTTGGTGGTAGGTGGTACATAGTCCTGGTTGGTGTCGTCATCCAAAAGGCGTCGGGAAGGGGCTACAGACTTGGATTTGCCCTTCCTGGCATATACCAGTGGGTACCTACAGTCCGTCGATGGAGCGACGGTCCATGGATCCCCTTCATTGGTCAGGAAGTCACACTTTAGGTTTCAGATGGGGAACCACAGATGTGCAGAACGGTCCAACAATCAAATGACGGACCGTAGTCCACACCATGGTTCCATACTTATACCACTTTTTGTGTGGTACTGATCCATGGAGCCCGACCTATGGTTCGTGGGTGGGGTTCGTAGGTCAGTTATGTGCGAGGCATCACATTTGAACTCTCATACAACCCACAATTTCAACAACCATTCATTCAAACTAGATCTAGTCATGCATTTCAACAAAATATACGGTAGTTTATCATCCTTAGGGTTTCGATTACTCATAATTTAACTTTTTAACATACCAAAACTACTAACCATGAGTCAAAACTTCCAATTAGACCAATTAACTTATTAGTTTGATATTAATTAACTACACACTCACATACCGTCATTCCAAGGGTGTTTCTAAACTAACAGTATCATTTGAACAAGTAATTGAACAACCCAAGGTCAAGTTCATTGTTGTGATTTCAATTGAAACAATGAAATACTCAAAGTTTGGGAGAAATCAACTTACCTTACAGGTAATCGACCATGGTGATTGTGTGATTGACTTCAAAGACTCCTAGAACAACTTGGACACCAAACCCGTACCGTGAAATCGCTTGGGGAAGAAGATGGTAGTGTTTGAATGATTTTGGGAGAAAAAAGGGAGATATGGGAGATATGATTGATTGTAGATCAGTGAGGGATGATTTGGTTGGTTATTAAAGGAATGAAATGGGTATATGGAAGGTTAAAAATGGTTGGGGGGGGGGGAATATGGAAGTGCGGGATGTTTTTAAAAAAAATGAAAGATTTTATAAAAAAAAGGGTCCGGGTCGGATCGGCAAAAACCCTAATCTGGACCCACGAGATCCCGTCGACGGTCCGTGGGTCATCGATTGGGTCTGTAGGACACTTTGACACTTAGAAAAATTTAGAAACCTACCTGGGATCTATTGACGCCATCCACGGTCCGTGGATTGACCAACGGACCATCGTTGGGGCCCGTGGACCACTGTATAGTGTTTTTCTACAGATATTGCCTTTTCATCCCTACACACGTAGAAACCATTACGACTTTCTTTTTACATTTTTTGGAAAACTTTAAGACACGGACCCTATTATATATCTATCCAACACTAAGCATAAAAATAAACACATATCAAAATAGCTACTAAAATAAAAAATAAGGAAGAAAACTCCTAAATCGAAAAGAAAATCCTATAGTTGGCTAGATTATACATCTTGGGTTGCCTCCCTAGCAACACTTTAATTAACGTCGCAACATGACACATACACCTTGATTACTCAGACTTCATCAAGATAATATGCATCTATCATTTCTTGAACAATTTCAGATTTTCCCATGTAGACTTTGATCCTTTATCCAATCACTTTGAACCTAGTCCCTTTCTTTTTCTCGAGCTTAACCGCTCCATGTGGAAATACCTGAGTGACTCTGAATGTCCCGGTCCACTCGGACTTGAGCTTGCCAGGAAACAAGTGTAACCTTGAGTTGAATAAGAGCACCAGATCCCCCACAACAAATTCACGCTTTTCTATCTTCTGATCATGGTACTTTTTCATCTTCTCCTTGTATAAGGCTAAGCTCTCATATGCTTTTAGGTGAAACTCATTAAGCTCATTCATGTCATTCAATTTTTGACTCAATGCGGCGCCCCAATCCAAATTTAACTTCTTTAGAGCCCACATTACTTTATGCTCTATCTCTATAGGCAAATGGCATGACTTCCCATATACAAGTTGGTAAGGGGACATAACTATGGGAGTCTTAAATACAGTGCGATAGGCCCATAGAGGATTATCAGGCCTTCTTGACCAATTAATTTTGTTGGTGTTCACAGTCTTTGCAAGGATTCACTTTATCTCTCTGTTTGACACCTCAACTTTCCCACTAGACTGTAGATGATAAGAGGTGGCTACATTATGACGAACCCCATATTTCTCTAGCAACGACTTGAACAACTTCTTACAAAAGTGGAAACCTCCATCGCTGATAATTGCCCTGGGTGTAACAAATCTTGAGAAGATACTCTTTTTCAGAAATGCGGTGACACTCTTTCCCTCATTATTTGGCAGAGAAATTGCTTCACCCATTTTGATAAATAGTCAACCGCAACAAGAATATACTTTTTCCCATGTGAACTTACAAATGGGCCCATGAATTCGAGGCCCCAGACATCGAATAACTAAATCACGAATCGGATTCATAAGGGAGCTCTTGCTTCTTTGAAATTCCTCCTTATCTTTGGCACCGGTCACAAGATTTGGCGAAATCATGATCATCTTGGTGGGTGGTAGGAAAGTAATACCCACACTGCAAGATTTTATGCGCAGTCTGACTACCACTATGGTGCCCACCAACAGGCGTTGAATGACACACCTCATGTATACTCATCATTTCTACCTCAGGTACACATTGTCGAATAATTCCATCAGCACAATTACAGAACAGGTAAGGCTTATCCCAAAAGAATTTCTTCACATCAAACATGAATTATTTTCTTCGGTCGAAAGACAAATCTAACGAAACCAAATCACTTGCCAAGTAATTAGCAAAATCTGCGAACCAAGATATAAGATCATAAGAAGCAGCCAATACTTGTTCATCAGAGAATGCATCATTAATCTCAACACCATCCTCAAATTTATTCTTAGCCTCTTTCTCTAGTCTGGACAAATGATCGGCAACCTGGTTTGCTGTCGCCTTTCTATCCTTCATCTCAAACTCGAAATCTTGCAACAACAACACCCATCTAATCAACCTTGGTTTTACATCCTTTTTTGTCATCAGATACCTCAATGCAGAATAGCCAGTAAGCACTATGACCTTAGAACCAAGCAAGTAGGACCTAAATTTCTCAAATGCGAAAACCACAGCAATGAGCTCCTGTTAAGTCATTATATCATTCTTTTGAACCACATTCAAAGATTTTCTTGAATAGTAAATCAGATGAAGGATCATTTTTCACCTCTGTCCTAACACTACCCCAAGAGACACCCCGCTCGCATCACATATAACTTCAAATGGTTGTCCCCAATCCGGTGAAATAATAATAGGTGCGGAAGTTCACTTGGCTTTCAACTCCCAAATGCTCTCAAACAAGCATCATCAAAATCAAACTTACACTCCTTTTCGAGCATTTTGCACAATGGATGTGCAATTTTTGAGAAATCTTTTATGAACCTCTGGTAGAAACCTGTATGCCCAAGAAAACCATAAACACCTTTTATAGAGATGAGTGGTGGAAGCTTTTTTATTACCTCAATTTTGGCTTTGTCAACCTCAATACCTTTCTGCAAAATCCAATGATCCAACACTATACCCTCTTTGACCATGAAGTGACATTTTTCTTAATTTAGCACAAGGTTGCACTCTTCACAACGTTTCAGTACCTCGGCCAAATTCATCAAACAACCATCAAACGAGTCACCTACCACTGAGAAATAATCCATAAATACCTCAATTTTATTCTCAACCATATATGAGAATATCAACACCATACACCACTGGATGGTCGCTGAAGCATTACACAACCCAAATGGAATCCTTTTGAAGGCAAAAGTCCCATAAGGACAAGTGAAGGTGGTCTTCACTTGGTGTTCCAAAGCTATGGAGATTTGATTGTATCTTGAATACCCATCTAGAAAACAATACCAACCCTTACCAGTGAGACTATCCAACATCTGATCCATGAATGACACGGGGAAGTGGTCTTTCTCTCTCCATGCATTTAGCTTGTGATAGTCCATACACACTCTCCAACCAGTCAACAACCTCATTAGGAAAAGCTCATTTTTAGCATTTGGAATCACAGTTATTCTCCCTATCTTTGGCACAGACTGAACAGATAAAACCCAACTACTATCAGCAATGGGATATATGACTCCAACATCCAAACACTTAATGATTTCCTTTTTCAAAACATGTTGCATAGGGGGATTCAGTCTCCTTTGGTGGTCTATACTAGGCTTACTGTACGGCAATAGTAGGCTTACTGTCCGGCATGATTTGAATTTTATGAGAACAAATGCCTGGTGGAATCCCAATAATATCCACAATAGTCCATCCAATAGCCCTCTTGAACCACTTCAAAACCAAAACCAAAGCCTCAACTTGCTCCTCACTCAAATCGGCATCAATGATCACTGGTAAAGTGCTATCTCTCCCCAAGAACACATAACTCAAGTGGGATGGTAGATCTTTAAGTTCCAATTTTGGAGGCTCTTCTATAGACGGTTTTGTAGGTGGGGAATCACAATTCTTCATATCTAACTCCAATCTTTTTGGTTTGGTACGGAAATCGAACCTACCAAGTACGACGACCAATTCATCATAGTCTTCAATACCATCACCATCTAAATTCATCATTTCCACTGCTGGTTCTTCAACTCCAACCTCTCTTTGATAGACACTTCAAAAACGCACTCCATAATATGATTTACCACTGACACAGACTGAAGATCACTTTCTTGCTTCATCAACCTACATATATTAAGGGTTACCTCCTCATTATTTAATTTGAACTTTATTTGCCCTCTATCCATATTTAATAAGGCACGCCCAGTAGCAAGGAATGGTCTCCCTAAGATGATGGAGACCTCAAAATTAGCCTCACAATCTAGCATCACAAAGTCTGTCGAAAAGATGAACGACTCTACTTTCACAAGGAAATCTTGGAGAACACCAATGGGCTTCTTCACAATTCTTCGGCTATTGAGTAGACGTATTGTAGTCGGTTTTGGAACCCCTAAACCCATTTTCTTGTAGATGGACAATGGAATCAAATTAATACTGACACCTAAATCACACAAAGCTTTCGCAAAGTGCAAAACCCCAATGGTGCATGGAATAGTGAAAGCTCCAGGATCTTCTTTCTTCTACACAAGTGACCTCATAGTATTAACACTAAAATGGTGCAACCTCTCATCATTCTCAAAACTAACAGCCCTTTTTTTGGTCACCAAATCTTTAATGAATTTCGCATACCCAGGCATTTGTTTCACAGCTTCTATAAATGGAACATTTATGGTCAATTTCTTCAACATAGCTATAAACCTACAATATTTACCCTCTTTAGTCTTTTTCACTGGTCTCTGTGGAAATGGAGGTGGAGGTCTAGGCATAGGAACAATATTTTGGGTCACCTCAGCTTCCTTCTCAGTACTATCTTTTGGAACTTCAGTAACCTCAATCTCATCCTCATCCTTTTCTAAACTTTTTCAACCTCAGACGACATGGGAGGGTCAATGATCTGATTTTCTCCGTGAGTAGTAACTTCCATACAATGCCCATCATTTTTTGGATTCTAGATAGTGTTGCTAGGAATAGTGCCAGGTTGATGTGGGTTTGCCACGATGGACAACTGACTAAAATGCTGCTCAAGCTTCTTTATAGACACTGCATGGGCATCAACCTTTTGGACAATACTAGACAAATTATCATTAGTAACATCAATCCTCTTCATCATCTTTTGCATCATATCCTCAATACATGTCAAACTACTAACAGACTATCTGTTACGAGGGGAACATAGGGACCAACCTTTTCATTCCTGTTGCCATTGTTGTTCCGGTTCTAATTATTATCACGATTTTAGTTCCTATCCAGGATATAGTTACCCTCATGGTTGTAGTTTCCTTAGTTTTGAACTTGGTTTCCTTGACCTTGGTGCCAATTATCCGAGTTGGAACCTTAGGTATTGGTTCGGAAACCCCCATCTAATCATTCACATAGTTCGCATCCTCGTCATAGTAGCACTCCTCGAGTGGTGGTGGTGGAGGTCTGGTCAGATAATTCACAACATTCACCATTTCCGCACCACTACTCACATGTTTGAGTACCAATCCCAATTATGTTCTCATCTATGCTATTTCTTCTCGCAAGTAATCATTCTCTTGGTTGAGTGCAGTTTGGACAGCGAAGGTCCTCCTACTAGTACATGCCTTTCTACTGCTCCAGGCTTTGTTGTTCTGGGAAATCCTTTCAATCTTCTCAGCTATATCCTCAAAGGTGCACTCAAAATATGATCCTCCAGCAATAGTATCGAGCACCGCTCTTCCATTATCATCCTGCCCTCTATAGAAGTACTTCTTCAGCGACTCATCATCAATGCGGTGATTCAAAACACTTCTCATAAACCCAGTGAACCTATCCCAAGAACCGTTGATCTGCTCTCTAGGAAGTTCAACAAAGTTGTTCTATTTATCCTTGTGATTCAGCTTCTTAGACACAAAAAAGTACCTTTCTACAAAAACCATATATAGTTGGTCCCAAGTGTAGATAGAATTGTATGGTAGCTCTGAAAATCACATAGCAGCATCACTGGTCAATGACAATGGGAACACTCTCAACCCTATAACATCCATATGTAGTTTTGGTCATCCCACGCAACTTTTAAAGACACTGGACAATTTGGCCATGTGAACATAAGGATCCTCAAAAGGCAACCCAGCAAATAACTCTCTCATCGTAAGCATCTGTATCAGACTGCTGGTTACCACAAATGTATAACCTGGAGGCAACGGAGGGAGAAAATGGGCCCATCTGATGCAGCTAGATCATAATCGACCCTGTAGTGATCGTTACACCTTGGTGCTGCCGGATGTTGCACCCTTTTGACATTCCCATTTAGATTACCACCACAGACCTGAACATGCTAATTAACAACCTACTGGGGGTTGCATTTCAACTCTATCACCGAGACCCTCTTCGATCGAATTGTTTTGTACCCCTTTATTATTCATTTTCCTCAAGGTTTTATTCAATTCTGGATCGTAAGGAGTCAAAGGTTCTCCTCGACTCCGTGTACTTAGCATACAATAGAGGAGAAACCTGAAGAAACAAAATAAAATGAAAACGTAAAATAAAGAAATACTTGACTAAAGTTCAACACTGGTCGTTAATTTAATCTAAAAGTCATTCCCCGGCAGCGGCGCCAAAATTTGATACGCTCAAATTACACCTCCCTAAAGATGTATAAGCGATCGTTGTAAAATAAAGAACCCAACTTGTAGGTTGGGGTCGATCCCACGACGAATATGGTCTAGACTTAAACTTAACTAAAAGCTATCTACGTTTAGTCAATTGATTTCCAAGGAAAGTAAAATAGGGGGGATTTTGTAATTAAGTAACCAATTTAATTGCTTAAGTAACAAGTAGACAAGATTCAACCTTTGAGTTATCAATATGAGAAAGAAACTAGGATATATGTGTTCCCCACAAGCTCTTAACGCAATAATCCTAATAATAGTAATCCTTTCCTAGTGTTTAACATGCAGAGTTGGTAAGTTAGGTATCCCTAAGTGATTGGTCTTCCAAATAGGGAATTTCACCACGCAACTTGGTCCATCTATGGGTGTATGCTTTACTAACCCCCACCTTTTACCCCAGATTAGTCTTCATATCAATGTAGTTGAGTTTTCACCCTCACTCCAATTGACATCAAACTATTAGATAGTATCTACTAAATCTCTGTTGATTAATCCTTTTTTTATTCATTACCTCCTTGGTCTGACAAGTAAGAACGAGGTGAGTTCTAACGCGTGCACTAATTAAAAAGACTTCAAAATGAAATGATTAATAATACATGCATGCACACTAGTCAAGAATTACTTAATTATTATTCATACATTGTTAATTGCTCATGGTTCCCACAACCCTAGTTGTGGATTTAGCTATTCATGCTTGAGAGATCACAATTCATAATTGGGTAAAAAGAACTCATGAACTTACAAGTAGAATTGATGAAACCAGAAATCTTCAATTGAATTTCAAAGAAAATAATTGCATAAGCCAAATCCGGAAAGTTAATTGCTAAGAGTTTGCAACTTACTTCCTAAAGAACAAAAACTATGAGTTTACAATAATGTCTAACCCTAAAAAATGAGGATTACCACTTCTATTTATAGAAAACAAGTATTAAATAAAACAAGAAATAAAATAAGGAAATAAACTGCCAGGACGCGACTTCAGTCGATGAGTCGACCTACGGACTGTGGGTCGACCTACGGTTCGTAAGTCCCCTTCCGTGGTTCCACACTTAGGATTTTTTGAACTTCAACTTTCTGATATCATCGATGGATGTACAGGACGACCCGTGGGTCGACCTACTTCTGCCATTTGTTTCGTAGTTCCACACTTGGTCATACTTCCCTGATTCTCCACCTACGCCTGCTCATCGACGGTCTATCATTGAACCTACGGTCTGTGGGTCACTCCGTGGGTGGATCCTTCTTCACATTTTTAGCTCTCATCTCCATCAACCGCATCCTAGCTTATTTCCTGCAAAAATCATACACAAAACATTATTTCTAACACAAAATAGTCCAAGACACACAAACTCAAAGTGAAACGTATCAAAAATACAGTAAACTCACGGTATATCAGTAAGTTTGCCAAATTTCCCAGCCCGGGTATATTCCAATAAAATAATCATAACTTTTTACTCCAAACATGAAATAAGACAAATTTGGTGGCATTGGAAAGAAGACTCATAGACCTGTAATTTGGCAGCTCTTGACCACCTAATTAATTATATTCTAAGAGATATGAGATTTTGAATTTGACCTTTATATGAACTCATGCGAGATCTTAGCCAATAGGAATGTTTTGAACTTGGTGTTTGAGGTCCCTTATTACCCTAGATCACTTTAGATACTGTTGATACACTTGTTAAGGATCTTATAACACACTAGAAAGTAGAAAATAACATGGTTCAAACTCATATACTTATGAAGAATGATTCAAATTGTAAGAGTAGAGTTGCGAGGTGCTACAAAATTATTCGGGTCATAGCTTAGAAATTTTTGTGTGTTTGCCTACTAACATAGGCAGAACTATTTCATTCTAAGTGTTTGGAAATTTTTATAGCACCTAAGTTATAAACTATACGGGTTTGAACGTAGTCACACTCTATCTGAAGTTATTTGACATGAAACAAGGTTATTCGGGCACGAAGTAAGAATATGAAGACTATGCCTTAAGTAATACAATTTCTAGCTTTCAAGCCTAGCAACACCTCTAAGCCACGCCTGCTCATCGACGGTCCATCATTGGACCTACGGTCTGTGGGTCACTCCGTGGGTGGCTCTTTCTTCACATTTTCAGCTTTCATCTCCATCAACCGCATCCTAGCTTATTTCCTGCAAAAATCATACACAAAACATTATTTCTAACACAAAATAGTCCAAAACACACAGAAACTCTAAGTGAAATGTATCAAAAATATAGTAAACTCACGGTATATCAGTAAGTTTGCCAAATTTCCCAGCCCGGGTATATTCCAATTAAATAATCATAACTTTTTACTCCAAACATCAAATACGACAAATTTGGTGGCATTGGAAAGAAGACTCATAGACCTGTAATTTGGTAGCTCTTGACCACCTAATTAATTATATTCTAAGAGATATGAGATTTTGAATTTGACCTTTATGTGAACTCATGTGAGATCTTAGCCAATAGGGATGTTTTGAACTTGGTGTTTGAGGTCCCTTATTACCCTAGACCACTTTAGATACTGTTGATACACTTGTTAATGATCTTATAACACACTAGAAAGTAGAAAATAACCTGATTCAAGCTCATATACTTACAAAGAACGATTCAAATTTTTACAGTAGAGTTGAGAGGTGCTACAAAATTATTCGGGTCATAACTTATAATTTTTTTGTGTGTTTGCCTACTAACATAGGCAGAACTATTTCATTCTAAGAGTTTGGAAATTTTTATAGCACCTAAGTTATAAATTATATGGGTTTGAACGTAGTCACACTCTATCTGAAGTTATTTGACATGAAACAAGGTTATTTGGGCAGGAAGTAAGAATATGAGGATTATGCCTTAAGCAATACAATTACTAGCTTTCAAGCCTAGAAACACCTCTAAATCACGCTCTCCTCTATTAATACCACACCTCATTGGCTGCAACTTATCCCGTACAAGAGTTTATCACTACTCTTACCAGGGTCTAAGTCGAACTGGGTGCTCTTGCTATGTTCAAGACAAACTCTAAATGAGAAGATGCTAAACATGAGATGCTTATACTGATCTAAACCACAAGATTCAGGTTTTAAAAATCTATAGAGAATCTCATCCCAGGAATACTACTCTTTACCACCACACTCAACCAACCTCGAGCCCTAATCAGGAACCACCTAATGCATTATGCATTCATCCACATGTTATCAATACCTCATTCAAACCTAGAACTATATCTCCTCCATGGACTCCTACTAACCAATCTTTCTAAGAATTTCAAATTCTCTCGTCATCTCTACCATCTGAAATTTTAGGCACTACTACCACGAATTGACCTACCGCCTATCGATTGAAATTTTCCTCCTCAGTCGGAAGCTGAACCGGCTCCCTCTGAACCATCCTTGGAAGAGACTAACTACTCTCATCTAACTATTACTCATAGTAAAACTTCATATCATCCTTCATCCACCTTTATAACTTTGGATGGAATAAGCATACCATCACTACCAACATAAAAAACATTAACCTTCTCCTTCTATACATCAGTACTCAACTACTATCATCAACATCACTCTCTAACTAAAAACGACCATCAAAAGTGTTTTAGGGTGAAAGTTCATAAGCACGATTCATTCGAGAATTTTGATATAATAATAAGCATGACATAACACGATGTTGCTAGCCATTAAGAATAAATCATGAATTTGTTAGACTTAGTATACTATGATACACAAGTGCTTTTATGTATATTTTCATATCATGAGACTGATATCCATAACTTTATGGAGTAAGATTGAGTTGAATGGGCTACAAACTTTTCCCTTCATATTTGTAACTGACCATAAATGTGAATATGTCTGAAGTGTATGAGAATAAATCATGAACACAATTCATATATTAGGGATATCAACAAGATCTAATAACGACTAAATTTTAAGGAATACACTAGAGTGTGAATGGATTGATATAACACCATAATTCTATATGAACACATTATTATATGATTCTCCACACCTGACTTGGTTTCTCATCTTATCATTTCCCCCTTAGGTATGACGATGACACTTTAGAGTTATGCATCTATATCATGATCTCTAAACTATTCTACATTCAATTTACTCTAATACTCGAGAAAAGCTAATCCATAAGCAGGTACTAAGAGTCATTCAAAGACCTCTTTCTTAGATGATTCTTTTAACCTCTTCTCAATGGTTTATAAAGTCACGTGTTCTAACTCTTAGTAGTCTGACTTCTCCTTCTTAGTATGTTAATGCCACCTTTCAATGTTCATATGTACCCAAATAGAGGAAACTCGAACTATATTTAAGAGGCTTATCATTGTCTATATATGATCCCTTCGACTAACCTCTAAAGGGCAATAAATAATGATTACATCATCCTACTCCACATCAACAACTTGAAAATACTATCTAAACACTCAGAAAAGAACAAATCATAAACTTAATTGGAACCTCGTCTGAATACATGCGATCTTGGGTACACCTCTTAATGCTCTTGTTAATCTAATGACTTGGACACACTTCATTGTTCTCATCTATGGATCAAATTCCACACTTGTTAAATTAATTCCTCACCTACTTTATGTCAAACCTACCGGATCAAATCTCAAAACTAACATCATCACTGACTAATACCTCATGACAAGTAGTCAATATTTATCTCCCAGATTACCTATTTATAGATTATTATCACAACCTTTTTCACAACCTATGTACAATTTACCCATTCACTATACATCCTTTCCTAACCAGTTCTATAACTATATAAATATCAAGGGGCTCTCCCTTCAAAATCATGAGCCTAGCTTACATCTATCACCTCATGAATACTCTGCTCTTTTATTAAAAACATATACTTGTCCTTTACAAACACAATCCTACATTAACATAAACTCTCTTCTGGTTAAAGTAAACTCTAACTTATCCTAAGTAGTAACTATTTCTCTACCATCTATCATGAAATCGACATAAAATTATTAATCCTTTGCCTACTCATAAGGGAAAACTCCTCATTAATGACTTACTAGGTACATGATTACAACTATAAACTTTGCTCAATAATTGTCCCCATTCTTTAGGTTACTACACTTCCAAATGCATTGTAACCCTAGGCACTTCTACTACTATTGCTCCTAACATTGCATATCATACTATATTTCAGGTGATAATACTATCAAAGCTCTCTAAAACACACTCCCTTCATAATGGGCATCACCTGAAACAAGGTTTTATGAAGAAAATCTGAGAGAAAATCTTGCTTTTAGCTCGAATGCATGAGTCATCTAAAGAAAGGTGTCTTATTTTGAATCAGTACACTTAATGCACACTAATTGGCTTCTCTCAAGCACTCTGCAACCCTTTTACTTTCTGAACACTTTTGTTGAGAGTAACTCATCAATAAGAATATGAGCTTTGATTATCAGCCACCTTTAGTATGAGGGGTAATTGAATGAATTTTTTCAACGCATTAGTTCGAATAAGTTCCCCACGATAGAGTTCTATTGCACAATTTTGAGAATGAAAGAAGGGAAACTATACTTAAATGTCTAGTCCGTAATTTATAGAAGTGGAACCCTCATAACCACAATCAAGATCCTACTGCCATAGCTTCATAGATTCCCTAGGACACTTGAACTTTGTACTCTGATATCAAGTTTTTTACGCCCCAAGCCTACACCCTAGATGTGGCCGGCACTCAAGAACCATTGTTCGTCATCAATTGAACCCTTGGTCTGGCTGACTAATTAGCGGAAGACATACACAAGCGATAATAGGCTTAAAAATGAATGTAAAACTCAATTAGAATGTTGTAAAGTACTCATTTTAATAATAATAATAATAATTTGTAAAACATCTTTCAAGGAAATAATGTACAAAGACACTTCTCGAGTCTATCTATCCATGAAGCCTCTAATGTTTAAGATAGGTGTAAGGACAATACCCACAATACCTCCAAACAATAGGTCGAATGACATCAATACATTTGAATGTACGACTATGTAATATAGTCGAGGACAAATAAATGAATAAAAGGATTGCAGTAGGTAACAATATATTCAATATCTGAATGCAAATAAATAAAGGAGTTAAATCATTTAAAGCTTTACAAACACTTTCTCATTTCTGAACTCAACATAATAAGTGATATATAAAAATACATTGCAACTCTATAAGGACATTTTCTAACCAATAATCATCACTATGATCTATGTGATGATACAACGTCCTTACCATGCTACCAGAGCTTTCCTATATAGTGTAAACATATAGAACCTCTAAACTAAGTGGATCAACTAATCAATAAGGATTTATCTAAAAAGTATGATCATGTTTCCATATTGGAAAGACAGGGTTTATGGGGACTGTGAGTTGTCTGAATCTTCCCCATAGCTGTGTAAGATACTGCTCCCAATAATATATCCTCTTGCTCAAATGTATAAATGATATACCATGAGTTTACGATATTTTTGGTGCATTTCACTTAGAATTTATGTGTGTCTTAGGCTGTTTTATTATTAGAATTGATGGTTTTCATGTAATCTTTGCACGAAATTGGTTCGGAAGCGGTTGAGAGAGAAAAGCATTGAAGTGGCAGCAACAACAGTCAATAGAGCCAAACCACGGATCGTAGTTCTATTTACGAGCCATAGGTGGACGATCGTAGGTCCTGATCAGAAAGCTGATTTTAAGTACTCGAACCACAGAGTAACAGGATGGAACGTAGTCCAATCCACGAACCGTAGGAGGGACCATTGTTTGAATGGGCTGAAATATTGTCTATGTGCTGAACCACGGAGGGGAACCACGGACCATAGGATGATCCACCATTCTTTGGTTGTGCCGTCGATCAAAATTTGCATCTGACCCAATTTTCCTTATTCTATTTTCCTAGTTGGTTTAGGACTTTAGTACTTTAAATATTAGTTGTTATTTCCATTTTTGGAGGTTAGACAGTATTGTAAACTATTGGTTTTGGTCTTTTGGAATTAATTTGCAAATTGTTAGCAATTTAATTTTCGGAAGTTGGTTTATACAATTTCACTTTGATTTCCAATTCAAGATTTCTGGTTTCATCTATTCTAATTGTAAGTTCATGAATTATTTTACCTCAAATATGAATTGTGAATTCTCATGCATGAATAGCTAAATCCACAACTAGGGTTGTGGGAACCATGAGCAATTAACAAAGTATGAATAATAACTAAGTAATTCTTGAGTAGTGTTCATGCATGTACTGTTAATCCTTTCATTTAGAAGTCTTTCTAGAGGTGCGCAATGTTAGAACTCACCTCGTTCCTACTTGACCTTACCAAGGGGGTAATGAATGAGAATTTAACAACAGAGATTTAGTTAAGGATTTGCTACTATCTAATAGTCTGACTTTAATCAATTGAAGTGAGGGTGAAGACCCAACTAAATTGACACGATGACTAATTTGGGGTAAAGGTAAGGGTTAATAAATCACGCATTCGAAGATTTACCAAGTTGCGAGTGAAAGTTCCTTTGATGATTATCAGTCACTTAGGGATGCTTAACTTATCATACTTGCATGTGAAATACTAGGATAACATTATTGTTATTAGGATTAATGCATTAAGAGCTTGTGGGGAACATATATGCCCTAGTTTACTTCTTATATTGATATATCAAATCATGAATTTTGTTCACTTGTTACTTAATCATTCGAATCAACAATCTGTTATTTATTTGAAATCCCCCCTATTTAATTTTCTCGTATATAGTTTGACTAAATAGAGATAAGAGTGAGATAAGTTTAAGTTTAAACCATATTCCTCGTGGGATCGACCCCAACCTACAAGTTGGGTTCTTTATTTGGCAACGACCGCATATACTTCGTTAGAGAGGTGTAATTTAGGCGTACCAAATTTTGGCGTCACTGCCGGGGCTTATGACTTTTAGATTAAACTAACTACATTGTTGAACTTTAGTGAAGTATTTCCTGATTTTACATTTTTGTTTAGTTTTTGTTTTTTACAGGTTTCAACTGTTGTGTATGCCAAGTACATGGAGTCAAGGCGAACCCTTAACCCCCTACGATCCTGAATTGAGATGAACTTTGAGGAGAATGGCCAATAAAGGAGTACACAATAATCCACTTGGAGAGGGTCAAGGATATGGAACCAAATTTCAACCTCCTGGAGTTGTTAATGTGCCAGCTCATGTTCAAGGTGGTCGTCTAATCGAAAATGCAAAAAAGGTGTAGAATTCGCCAGCATCGAGGTTTTGTGATCACTAGAGGGTTGAATATGATGTGGTTGGATCAGATTGGCCTATTGTTCTCCCTCCTCTACCTCTAGGACATACATTTGTAGTAACCAACAGTCTTATACAGATTCTTATAGCGAGAGAGTTGTTTGCTGGGTTGACTTCAGAAGATCCATATGCTCACATGGCTAAATTGTCAAGTGTCTGTAAGAGATGTGTAGGACGACCGAAGTTAGATATGGACGGCATAGGTTTGAGATTATTCCCACTGTCATTGACCGTTGTTGCTTTTGTGTGGTTTTCTGAGCTTCCATACAATTTGATCCATACATGGGACCAATTACATAAGGTGTCCATAGCAAGGTATTTTCTGGTGTCCAAGAAACTAAATCATCAGGATAAACTGAATAACTTCACAGCAATACCTGAAGAGTCAGTAAGCAATTCATGGGATAGGTTCACTAGGTTCATGAGAAGTGTTCCGAATCACCGCATAGATCATGAGTCATTGATGGAGTACTTCTATAGAGGACATGATGACAATGGAAGAGTTGTGTTAGATACTATTGCTGGAGGATCATATGGTGAGTGCACTTTTGAGGAAACTTGAGTGGATTTCCCAAAACAATAAAGCATGGAGCACTAGAAAAGCAAATATTGGTAGGAGCACGTTCGCTGTCCAAACTGCACCAAATCAATCTACTGATGACATTCGTGAAGAGATGGCTCAAATAAGGACATAACTTAGCTTGGTATTGAAACATGAGAGTGGAAATGCAGAAAATGTTAATGCGGTAAATTATCTAACTAGGCCTCCACCACCACCAGTTGAAGAGTACTACTATAACGAGGATGCAAATTTGGTTAATGATTAGATGGGGTATTTCTGAACAAATGTCCAAGGTTCCAACTCAGATAATTAGGTCCAAGGTCAAGGAAAACAAGGTCGAAACTATGGAAACTACAACTGTGAGGGTAACTACGTCCGTGAGGGAAACTATGTCCGAGATGAAAACTACAATCGCGATAACAATTACAACCAAAATAATTATGGCAATAGGAATGATAAGGTTAGCCCCTATGTTCCCCCTGGTAATAGAGAGGTTGGTACAAATATGAATCGCATTGAGGACATGATGCTGATAATAATGAAGAGGTTTGATGCGACAAATGAGAATGTGAAGGAGATGCAAAATGATTTATCTGGAATTGGTCAAAGGTTGATGCCTATGCAGTGTCAATAAAGAAACTTGAGCAGTAGTTTAATCAGTTGTCCGCGACTGTGAACCTATGCCAGCCTGGCACCCTTCCTAGCAACATCATCAAGAATCCAAAAAATGATGGCCATTGTATGCCAGTCACTACTTGCAGAGGAAAGCAGACTATTGATCACCCAATGTGATATGAGGTTGAAAGATTGAGAGA
This sequence comes from Solanum chiquidenum, assembly GCA_029582725.1. NCBI lineage: Eukaryota > Viridiplantae > Streptophyta > Magnoliopsida > Solanales > Solanaceae > Solanum > Solanum chiquidenum. Next base: position 48,481 of record JAJOOS010000722.1, on the reverse strand, counting down.
AGAGGGTGAGGTTGAGAATGAGATTATTGAAACTCCAAAAGGTGATACAGAAAAGGAAGTTGAGGTAACCCAAAAGGTTGTTCCCATGCCTAGACCTCCACCTCCATTTCCACAGAGATTGGTGAAAAAGACTAAAGAGGGAAAATACTGCAGGTTCATAGCTATGTTGAAACAACTATCCATAAATGTCCCTTTAATATAGGCTTTGGAACAGATGCCTGGGTATGAAAAATTAATGAAAGACTTGGTGACCAAAAAGATGTCCGCCAACTTTGAGAATGAAGAAAGGTGCAACATTGTAGTGCTATCCCTACTAGGTCACTTGTGCAAAAGAAAAAGGATCCTGGAGCTTTTACTATTACTTGTACCATTAGGATTTTACACTTTGCGGAAGCTTTGTGCGATTTGGGGGCGAGCATTCATTTGATGCCATTGTCCATTTATAAGAAATTGGGTTTAGGAGCTCCAAAACCGACTGTGATGCATTTACTTATGACAGACAGAACTGTGAAGAGGCCCATTAGAGTTCTCCAAGATGTCCTTGTGAAAGTAGAGTTGTTCATCTTTCTGGCAGATTTTGTGATACTTGATTATGAGGTTGATTTTGAGGTTCCCATCATGTTAGAAAGACCATTCCTTGCTACCGAGCGTGCCTTGATCAATATAGAGAGAGGGAAGATGAAGTTCCAATTAATAGCGAGGAGGTAACTTTTAACATCTGTAGGTTTATGAAGTAAGAAAGTGATCTTAAGTCAGTATCAGTGGTAAATCATATTGTGGAGCAAGATTCTGAAGTGTCTATTGAAGAGAGGTTTGGTGTTGGTGCACTACCATCGGTAATGATAAATTTTGACAGTAATGGTATTGATTACTATGATGAGCTAGTTTCTGCACTTGATAGGTTCGAGCTCAGTTTCAAACCAAAAAGATTGGAGTTAGATATGAAGAATCGAGATACCCCACTTGCAAAGACGTCTTTAGATGAGCCTCCAAAACTGGAACTTAAGGTTCTCCTATTCCACTTGAGGTATGTATTCTTGGGGGAAAATAGCACTTTACCAGTAATCACTGCTGCTGATTTGAGCGAAGAGAAAATAAAGGCCTCGGTATCTTTATTAAAGAGGTTTAAGAGGTATATAGGATGGACTATTGCGGACATTATTGGGATTCCACCGAGCATTTGTTGTCACAAAATTCAACGCATGCCAGATAGGAACCCAAGTATTGAGCATCAAAGGAAGCTGAATACCCCTATTCAAGAGGTTCTCAAGAAAGAAATCATTAAGTGGTTAGATGCTGGAGTTATATATCTTATTGATAATAGTAGTTGGGTTTTCAAAGTTTAGTGTGTGCCAAAGAAAGGAGGAATCAATGTGGTTCTCAATGCTAAAAATGAGCTTGTTCCAATGAGGCCGGTGACTGGTTTGAGAGTGTGCATGGACTACCGCAAGTTAAATGCATGGACTGAGAGCCATTTCCCAATGTCGTTCATGGATCAGATGTTAGATCATCTCGCTGGTAAGGGTTAGTACTATTTTCTAGATGGGTATTCGTGCTACAATCAAATCTCCATAGCTCCGGAAGACCAAGAGAAGGCCACCTTGCCATTTGGATTATGTAATGCTCCAGTTACTTTCCTGCGTTGCATGATGTCGATATTTTAAAATATGGTGGAGGACACTATTGAGTTATTCATGGATGATTTTTCTGTGGTAGGTGACTCATTTGATGATTGTCTGGTCGATGTTCTAAAACAATGTGAAGAGTGCAATCTTGTGCTCAATTGGGATAAGTGCCACTTTATGGTGAAAGAGGGTATAGTTCAGGGTCATCGGATTTTGTAAAAAGGTATTGAGGTTGATAGAGCCACAGTTGAGGTATTAGATAAGCTTCCACCACCTATTCTCTGTTAAATGTATTTGAAGTTTTCTTAGGCATGTAGGTTTCTACTCGAGGTTCATAAAATATTTCTCAAAAATTGCACACCCATTGTGCAATTTACTTGAAAAGGAGCCTAAATTTGAGTTTGATGATGCTTGCCTAAGAGAATTTGATGAGTTGAAAAAGAAACTAGTGTCAACACCTATCATTATTTCACCGGATTGGGGGCAACCATTTCAAGTGATGTGTGATGCGAGTGGGGTAGCGCTTGTTGTTGTATTAGGGCAAGGGCGTGAGAAGATTCCTCATCCGATTTACTATGCTAGCAAAGCTCTGAATATGGCTCAAAACAAGTATACTATGATTGAACATGAACTACTTGATCTGGTGTTCACATTTAAGAAATTTAGATCGTACTTGCTTGGTTCTAAGGTCATAGTGCATACTGACCATTCTGCATTGAGGTACCTGATGGCTAAAAATATGCAAAACTAAGGTTGATTAGATGGGTGCTCCTACTTTAAGAGTTTGACTTTGAGATTAAGGATAGAAATGGAATAGAAAATCAAATGGCTGATCACTTGTCTAGGCTGGAAGAGGAAGCTATGATCAAGCCATGAGATGGAATTGCAATAAATGATATGTTCCCTGATGAACACGTATTGGCTGCTTCTTATGTTATTATCCCCTGGTTCACAAACTTTGCTAACTACTTGGAAAGTGATTTGGTTCCATCGAATTTGTCATTTCACCAAAGGAAAAAGTTTATGTGTAATGTGAAGAAATTCTTTTGGGATGAGCCTTACTTGTTTCGAGTTTGTGCTGATGGGATTATTCGTCGTTGTGTGCCCGACGTGGAGATGATGAGTATACTAGAGGCGTATCATTCATCGCATGTTGGTGGGCACCATAGTGGTATCCGAACTGCCCATAATATTTTGCAGTGTGAGTATTACTGGCCTACCATCCACTAAAATGCTCATGATTTCGCCAAGTCTTGTGATCGTTGCCAGCGTGAAAGATGAATTGCGAAAAGGTAAGAACTACCTATGAACCCAATACTGGTAATTGAGCTTTTTGATGTTTGGGGTCTGGATTTCATGGGTCCGTTTGTGAGTTAGAATGGGATGAAATACATTCTTGTAGTGGTTGACTATGTATCTAAATGGGTAGAAGCAGTTGCACTTTCATATAATGAGGGAAAGAGTGTCACCGCATTCCTGAAAAAGAATATCTTCTCCAAATTTGGTACACCAAGAGAAATCATAAGCGATGGAGGTTCTCACTTTAGTCATAATTTTTTTAAGGTGTTTCTTGAGAAGTATGGTGTTCGTCACAGCGTAGCAACCCTGTATCATCCGCAGTCAAGTGGGCTAGTTGAAGTGTCAAATCGCGAGATAAAGCAAATTCTTGCAAACACTGTAAATGCTAACAAAACTGATTGGTCAAGAAGGCTTAATGATGCTCTATGGGCTTATCACACTACATACAAAACTCCCGTAGGTATGTCCCCCTACCAACTTGTATATGGGAAGTCCTGCCATTTTCCTGTAGAGCTAGAGCATAAAGCAATGTGGGCACTAAAGAAGTTGAAATTGGATTGGGGCATCACATCGAGTCAAAATATGAATGACACAAATGAGCTTGATGAGTTTCGCCTAAAAGAATATGAAAGTTCAGCCTTGTACAAGAAGAAGATGAAGAAGTACCATGATCTAAAGATCGAAAAGCGTGAATTTTTTGTCGGTGATTTGGTGCTATTATTTAACTCAAGGTTGTGTTTATTTCCTGGAAAACTCAAGTCCAAATGGACCAGACCATTCAAAGTACCTCAAGTATTTCCATATGGAGTAGTTGATATAGAGAACAACGAAGGAACGAGGTTCAAGGTGAACAGACAGATGATAAAAATCTACTTGGGAAAATCTGAGAGTGTCAATGATGTAATAGAGGGATGGGATCTTAGTGAAGTCTGAGTAACTAGGGTGTCTGCATCGTGCTGCAATGTTAAAGCAAGCATTTCTTCGGAGGCAACCCAAGATGTAAATTCTAACCAACTATAAGAGTTTCTTTTCGATATAGGGAGTTTTTAAAAAAATCTGTAGCTTTCTAGATATGTGTTTATTAATTTTTATTTTTAGTGTTGGCTAGAGGTAGATAGAATAGGGTCTGAGTCTGAAAAGTGTCCAGAAAATGTAAAAAGGAAGTCCTAATGTTTTCTACGTGTGCAGGGACGAAAATGAAATCTATAGAAAATAAGCTGATGCAGTGGTTTACGGATCCCATCAACGGTCTGTCGACCGATCCATGGATCGTGGATGGCATCCGTAGACCCCATGTATATTTTTCTAAATTTTTCTAAGTGTTTGTAGGAACCACGGAACCCACCGACTGAATGTTGACTAAACAACAGGCCATCGATGGGGGTTCGTCGATCCAACCTAGGGCAAAAAAATTGACCCGACCCAGACCCCACCAAAATAAAATCTCTCATTTTTAAGTTCATCCCACATTTCCTATATTTTCCCCAACCATTTAAAACTCTTCCTACACACAAAAAGACCCCTCAAACTCCCCCCACATCATCCATCACATCCTCTCATTCCATTTTTTACTCCCATATACATCAGATCTCTCCTTAATTTTTCTCTTTTTCCTTTCTTCCTTTTCCATTCTTTTCTTTATCCCACAAATAGCATGTTTCGGGTTAGGTGTCAAAGGTTGGTCAAGGTATAAGGATTTCATTGCATTAGACACTCACCGACTTTGATTTACTTGTAAGGTAAGCGATTTCAAAATAACTCTGAACTTATCATTGTTGTCCATGGAAATAACGAAGTTGAACTTGACCTTGGGTGTGCGTTGTTTGTCTAAAATCTGAAGAATTAAGTCTAAGTCACCCTTGGGAAGTTGGTGTGTGAGTGGGTTGTCTTGTTTATTCAAATATTAGGTCTAAAATGACGATTTGAAAGTCTTGACCTAGAGATTCATAGTCTCTGAAGGTGCAATCATTAAATTTTTATTATTGAGACCCTACGAATGATAGACTATCATGAAATATGTTGAAATGCTTAGTCTAGGTAGATTGTGATTGCACTTGGTAATTGATGTCTGATAACCTGATTCTCAGATGTAGGCACACTGGTCGACGCCCATGATCCATGAACCGTTGTTCAACCTATGGTCTGTGGTCTAGGGTCCGTTATTCCACATGTACAAAGCAGTGGCTCAATTGGTGAACCACGGTGTGGACGATGGTCCGTCGTTTGATCGATGGACCGTTCTGCATATCCGTGGTTCCAACTTTAGAGACCCCAGAACTGACTTCTTGACCTACGGAGGGGACCAATGGTTTCTCATTCTATCATCGGCCTACAGGTACCGACCATAGGTCACCAAAACAACTACTGTCCAACACTTCTGATTTTTTTTTTCTAAGTCTAATAGGTGTTCTAAAATTGCTTCTTGGGTATTATTGTGATTCTTACCTACTAACTCAACTTCCACATGTACCATGTCTCCTAAGCAAGCTCCATTTCACGCCAGGAAGGGAAAATCAAAGCATGTCGCCCCTTCCCAACGTATGATAGATGAGTCTAGTGGGAACAATGTAACACCCCAGACACTAGTAGGCTAAACTAGAGCATGACTTTAGGGTAAAAGTGTTAAATGTACCTCCATGTACCTAAAATTATAGGGTTTCATGTTAAAACGTCAGAGTATGACCCTCAAGGACCAACTATGGGTCCTTTAGAAGGACACCAAAAATGTGCCTGCGCAGTGACCCCGAGGGCCATTCACGCCCTGTAGGCCCTCCACATCTCGTGGGTGAGGGGATGTAGGTCAAGGCCCCGTGAAGTAAGTCCCTAAACCCCAACCCATGTTCACCATCATGGGTCGTGGGTCCAACCACGGTCCGTCAGTGGTGGGACGTGTGTGAAGCCTGGAACTGATTTTTGGTAGTTAAGTATAGGGGCATTTTGGGGTTTTCCATTTTTAATTAATATTAAGTGATCGTTTTACACTAAATTAGACTAAATATATAAGGTTTTTAAGTCACCAAATTAAGTCATCTTCCTCGTAATTCCAAATTCGAAAAGAAAAACCAAAACCCTCTCCAAAAATTCCCTCTCTAGAACTCCAAGGAAGACGAAGAAGGAAGGTGAATTTAGGGTTGAAGGTGAAATGTTTTCTACTCAATTTCATTGGAATTCATAGCTAAGGTATGATATCTCTTCATTCATGGATAAAATTCATCCTTCAAAACCCCCAATTTCAAAGCTAGAAATCCCAAAAGTTTGGGTTTGACTTCAATCTCATGTATTCCTTTCAAATTCGTTTTAGTGATTAAATTATATTTTATTATGGATATAATGATGATTGTATATGATTTTCTTTGAATTCCTCAAGAATCCATGAATTCCATTATCTTCCAATTTTGGATCATAAAGTGTGGGTATTGATTGATGCAAGTAGAATATGATAGAAATATGCATGTAGTAATTGAACTACTTGAATTATGTTATCATCCATGTCTAATGTAGTAATTCTAGATGTGTTGATGGATTATGATCTATGGTCCTTGAAGGGAAATGTATGAGAATTATGCATGATTAAGAGGGTTATGTATATGCTTTAAGAACACTTTGAGAGTAAAGTGAATATGATAATGATCTAGTTGTTATTGTGTTGGAAGGTTATCCTCATATACACAATTATGTATGATTATGAGATGACGTGAAAGGTTTTCTCACGGTATGATGATTCTAAGGTTGAAAGGTTATTCTCACCTATTGAATCTATGAGCTACAGTATGATTTATGTTGGATTGAGTGTCAAGACATTCTTCCAAGAATATGAACTTAATTTAAGACTTAATATGTAATATATGCGAATTTATGCTTAACACCAAGTTGACAAGAATATGAGATGGAAGCTTTTACACTAGTTGAGTCCGGCTTTCCAAATGGGTTCCTCTTCCTTAGTTGAGTTCGGGTTCCCAAAGTATGTATCTCATGAGATGGAAACCTTCTACCTTTGTTGAGTCAAAATTTCTAGTAGCAATCTCCTTATCCCATAAACTATGTACCCTCATAGGTATTTAGCAAGTTTATCCACCTAAGGTAAGAGTATGGTTCTACCTTAGGACAGTAGGACAACCCCTTTTCGGTGTGGGGTAAACACCAGCTTCCGTGGTAAGCTTACATGGTCTATGTCAGTTAAGGCTAATTCCCCATTATGATAGTATGAACAAGAAGATGAATCATGAACTATAGTTACTCAAGAAGCTTTACTTAGACATGGGTGCGATTATGGGATCTTATTCATGCATTGTACAAGTACGCTTTGAGGGTATGTATTACATGTTCCTCTTATGGTATGATGATCTTTGAGTTGATTATGATTATGCCTTATGTTTTTTCCATTCTCTTTAAAATGATGCTTTAACTTAGTAAATTGCATACATTCTACTAAAATGTCCCTTTTAGCATGTTTTCATGATTTTCTGCATGGCTATCATACTTAGTGCATTTTTGTACTAACGGATATTTTCCTACATTTTCCCAAGTGTAAAGTCTTGTTCTTAAGGCAATCTTCATATTGTTCAAGCTTGGATTCGACTATTCTCCTAGCTTGTGGTGAGTCCTCATGATTCGAGGACGGGTGTTTCATTTGTAGTTTCTTTCTTGTATTTCCATTTCAGATTATGTTGTAAGGGTTGTGACCCTATTTGATTCCAATATTGTAATTGATGGCTTTATGGAGACAAGTCTAGACTTCCGCTTTCCTTTATGAAAATTTTGAACTTGAAATGCATTTTTATTCTTTATTGTTCTATACATATGTTACGATATGCTAAGTGGCTTACATGGTGCCTTTCGGGGTTCTATGTGCCTTGTTACATCTAGGGGGTACCCCTGGGTGGTGACAAACTTGATAATCAGAGCACAAGGTTTAGAATGATTCTTGGATGATGTCTCATAAGCCACGTCTAGTAGAGTCTTGTTCATGAGTGTGAAGTGCGCCACATTTATGAATGAGAGGCTATAAGATATCTAGGAAATTTCACTTCTTTCATTATTTCTTAAGTCGTGCCTTAGAGTTTGACTCAATAAAGTCCCTCCTATAATTATCCTTTTGTGTCTTCAGTAAATGAATACACGGAGGTCGAACGCTAGAAGGATGGAAGAAGAGCATGTGAATCAAGGAGCTCCTCCTCAAGTTAATCAAGCTCCAATTGATCCCGTGGTTGAAAATGTCACTTATGCGGAGTTTAGGTCTACTATCCAAATGTTGGCTCAAGTTGTGACGGCTCAAGACAATAGAGAAGTTGTAGCTTCGGTGAATCCTAATATGAGTTCGGCTTCTTCAAGGGTTAGGGATTTTGCTAGAATGAACCCTCCCAAATATCATGGCTCCAAAGTGGGAGAGGATCCTCAAGAATTTGTGGAAGAGGTTTATAAAATAATTGACATTATGGGGGTGACTATGGTAGAGAAAGTGGAGGTAGCCGCTTACCAATTGAAGGGAGTTAATCAAGTATGGTATACTCAATGGAAGAACAATAAGCCGGTAGGATGGGAATTGTTCAAATCGGCATTTCTTGGTAGATTCTTTCCCCGATAGTTGAGGGAAGATAGGTTGGAAGAATTTATTAACCTTTGCCAAGGAAGTATAAGCATGAAAGAGTATTCCCTAAAATTCACTCAATTGTCCAAGTATGCTCCAACTTTGGTGTCGGATTCAAGGGATGAGATGAGTAAGTTTTTGATGGGTGTGTCCAACTTGGTTGAAGAAGAATACAGTACCGCAATGCTCCATCATGACATGGATATCTCAAGGCTTATGGTGTACGCTCAACAAATTAAGGAGTCAATCCTCAAGAAAAAGAATAGAGAGGTGAAAAGACCTAGAACCGGTGATGGGAACTTCTCCAATGCTAGGTCGGATGGACAAGGTCGACCAAGGTTTAGACAAGGTTTTTCAAACCAAGGCTCCTCTAGTGCTCCAAGGGTCAACAAGGATAGGGTTTCCAACCCTAAACCTCAAGGAGGTAATAGTGGTGGTTCTTATGTTGCTAGGCCTAGTTATGCAAACTGCGGTCGAAAGCATGATGGTAAGTGCTTATTTGGCACCGATCGGTTTTTTAGTTGTGGGAAGATTGGCCACAAGATGAAAGATTGTCTGATGCTCAAGGTTAAGGGAAGGGAAGATAAACAAGCTCCTCCAAGCGGTTCAAACAGCAATGCCCAATAGCAAACCCTCTTTTATGCTCATCAATTCCGAGGTGACCAAGAGAGCTCCCTGGATGTGGCGATCCGTATGTTAAAAGTTTTTCTTATTGATGTATATTGATTTCACATATAAGGACACTTCATCCAATACTAAATGCCAACGATCGTTAGTCAGTAATATAACCCAACTAAGAAAGTTGGGGTCGAATCCCGCAGGGAGAGGTACGTATTTGAGAATTAATAGAAAGCATGAATGTGTTCAAGTCAATCATAGGTAGAAACATTTATGAATAAAAACATATTTCAAATTAAGGGTGACACAAGTGTCAAATAACGGGGGGTTTTGGTTTCAATTATCAACTACAGTAGCAAATAACACGAAAATAACGAGTAAAGAGACGGGCTCTTGGGTAATTGCAATTGATAGTAAATAGTTGTAAATCAATGATTAAGCTAGACTTAGTGGGGATAAACTTTCTCTCGAACAGTTTACCCAGAATCAAATTGGTTTCTCTCGAGCTCCAATAAGAAGCAATTAAAAATAGCCTACGCTTTAGTCCATTCCCTCTCTCGAGCTGAATGTGTGGAAAAGGGTTTCAGATTCACTCTCTCGAGCTGAACCCATGACAACCCAATATCCACAGACCATCAAATTAGTAATATTGGTTTTAAAACCTCTCTCTGGAGTAAACCAAAAACACGAAGGTAGAGTTGTATTTGCAACTACAACCCTTTAGATTAAGCAACAATTACTGAATGAAATCACTTTTAAACAGCATTTACATTATCAATTAACAATATCCAGCAGCTAAATCAACCCATAATCATATAATCACACCCCAAGAATTGGAGTTTTAGCTAGACATCATAAAAAGATAGAAATGGTTACCAAATTATGTTTCCATCAACTGGGTACGATTAATTTTGTCTTTTACAAAGGTCTAAGATGAAGAATCTTCAACACCCACTTCCAAATTATCAGAAATGGAAATCTTCAAATCTTCAAAGCTAAGGAAATATTTTCTCAAAACTCAGTTCTAAAAACAATAATTCTATTCTCAAAATCCTGATATTCAATGCTAGACACTAAACTAAAAATTCAAACATGTATTTATAGTCGCCAAAAATGTGTTGAGAAGGAACATTCGGTGCAATAAGTTGGGATCGCCGATCCACTCGGCGATCTACCCTATGATCAGTTCCATTGCCTTTTTGCTTTGGCCTTCAGCAACTTCAAGTTCTGTAACTTTGGGTGATATAGCACTGCATCACGGAACCGCTCGACGACTCGCCGACTGCTCCTTGCTATCGCCAACTTGATTCTCTCCTTCAGGGCTTGGTACACTTGAACATTAGGCGAGACCATGGCCATTCGGCGACTCGCCCAATGGTTTAGGTGATCCTCAGGCCTTCTTTTCTTTGTTCCTTCAGCTACCTTGTTCCTTTTTGCTCATTAGTATCCATGCTTTGTTCCTCAATCCAAATACCTTAAAATCAAGAATTTACATTTGTTATTGGAAAAAATTAAATTATGCATTTGAGGACACTACATCTATTAAAATAAATCCCTAAATTAGTTCAAATCGTTGACTCATCAACACCCCCAACTTAAAATTTTGCTTGTCTTCAAGTAAAACTCAAGTTCAGCAGTTCAAAATGGATATCTCAAACAGTGCTACACAAGACTCAATCATGAATTCACACAAAATGACTCAACTTACTCATGCAAGGATCAATTGTGCACTCAAAGATTCAAGTTCTGACCCACCATTACCAAAGAATCTCATGCTCACAATACTTTCTTCAAATGCAAGTTCAAGCTCAATAATGGTACTCAAATGCCCTCACACAAAGAATGATTTCATATTCGCACACAATGATTCCACAATTTAAAGCTCCGAAATCAAATGCGACACTCACACTCACAAATATGAACACAATGCATGATTTCACCCATAGGTTTGCCCTTATTTTCCAGCCACCAATTTTTTCAGCTCACTCAAGATTAAAAAGGTTTTTTCAAGGCTTGTAACGGGGCTGAGTGCAAAGGTATGATCATTTAGGCTCAATGGCTGTATTCCTAATGAAATGTGGTGTGAACAACACTTTATTTTCTTTTCTTCATCATTTTCATTCATGCTCACAATTTACCCCATTATTCACTTTCCATGGATTGTTGGAAACCCCATTTTCTTTGCACTTTCAAAACTTTATTCCACAACTTTTTCATTTTTTTTCTTTTTAATTCTTTTATTATTTTTCTATTTTTTTATATGGAGGGTTTCCATTTTTCTCAAAACCATGGGTCAAAATGGGACTTTCTTGCACTTCTTGATTTACCTTCTCTTTTCACCACACCCCAACATAGGCTTTTGGCCTAAGTTGGCTATTCAGACAAACTAAAAATCATGAGGATTATGGGTAATGAAACAATAAAGGTCAAAATTTCAACAAGTTTCTTCCAAGAAAAGGTTAAGGATCTAAGGGTGTTCAAGCGGAGTTCACACACTCACAAGGTAGGCCACAAAAAGAGGTATAATGTCTAATTGTTTCACACTCTTCAAAGTTACCTAAGATCATCTCAAGAACTTGCATCACTTAGTCAACCAGACCAACGTGGCAAATTCTAGGTGTCATCACACATGGTTCACGGTTAGCTCATCACACAAGGCATTGACCCCAATTTCAAACAAGACTCCACACTTTCGCTAGTGTGCAATGTTCATCACAAGAGACTCAATTCGCTACTTGGCTACTGACAACGAGATCCAAAAAGTTCACATATTATCTATACAACTTTATTTGGCCTCATCGTAGCCGCACATTCATTTTTGTTAGATTTTGAGCACTATTCAAATCATCGATATTGATTAAGACCGATACTCAAATTAGCAAGAGAACAACCACATTCAAACACAAACAAGAGGTGGCACAATTATTTTCGGAAGGGTCAAATCAAAAATCATTTGCCATTAAAACAAGGAGCCACAAGCTCAATCATCCACAAAAATAGTATAAAACACAATTATAGCTCAAAACCAAAATATATACACAGAACAATCATCATAAAAGGTGGGCCTCATCCCACCACAAAAAAATCATTTGTCCTCAAATGCAATCAAAATAATATCCAAAAGTCAAAATAAGGTAAGACAGAGAGGGAGGTAAAGAAGGGATCCCATCTACTTAGTCGCTCTTGGGCATCCGGTCCTAGTGGATCACTCTGAATCTGGGCATTAGTACCCGTAGTCACCTCAGAAGGAACATCATGCTGCACTAGAGTCAGCCAAAGGCGTATCTGCCAATGAGGTCTGCACAGCTGCATCGATCATGGCTGCCTCAATCTCAGTAATGACCTCATAAGAAACCTCCTCAGCACCCCCAAGCATCTCCTCATCTCTCTCTTCCTCAGACTCGGAATCAACTGTCTCCTTAACTCTAACCTCATATTCGGTGGTAGCCGGAGGCATATCTGGTGCATCTGGAATCTCCACCATCCTGAAAATCATGGACATGTCGGTGGACTTCAGCTGATCCATATCACTCCTCAACGCAGCAATAGCGACCTTTAAAGACGTCACCTCATTGGTGGCCCCTTGGCCACGTTCACACACCATTATCCTGGCCGCTAGGGCATGGCGCTAAATGGTGTCACAACATCAGCCAGGGCAGGCTCAATCATGCCCGGAATGAAGGCCTCTAGTCTGACAGCCTAATGATCGACAGAATGGGCAAGCTCCCCCATCCAGAATAATGCAGCCTGAGTGAACCGGGTCCGAGAAATAGCAGCAGCAGTAGGTCTAGGAGGCAGTGCAGCAGCAGAAGAGCCTGGAGTGTCAGAAGGAACAACAGTAGAAGTACCTGAAGGCCCAGAGGTCGGAGTAGGCAAAGATGCCTCTGCAGGCAGTGAGTCTGTGTCCACAACCAGGGAAGAGTCCACCGGGGCTGTGTTCTTCTTTTTCGCCTAATCTTTTAAATATTCTGCCTCTATCCTCCTGATATCAGTAGAGGATGTGGGAATCACTTCCATATCCTTCTTTGCATCTCTAGGAACCTGAGCTCATCTGCATAGCTCGGTGATCAACACCGAACATGAGAGGGAAGTGTGGCGCTACTTGGACCTCATGACCATCTCTTGTGTCATAATCATACCCAGATTGAGTCTCGTCTCATCAATGATGCAGCCCAGAAAGGCTGCCTTGGTATGGCGGAGGATCGACTCGTTCTGGGATGGAATAATAGTACTGCTGGTGAAACCAACCCAGAACCTTGCAGCTATGTTTAAATCCTTCTTCTCGATAGGTGCTCCAACTTCAAGCCATTTAGGGGCACTGTCTAATATGAGAAGAGCTAACCATTTCTTCATATTTTCTAATATGGTAGTCTGGATCATGTGTTAGTAGTCATCATCAATATCATCAGGACAGTCCAGGAAATCATTGATAGCCTCACTATCACACTTGACCTTCTTTCCCTGAAACACTACATAATCAACCGGTTTAAATGCAATTGCTTGCTTCTTTCACTGTGGTATCAAGGCTCCTTAAGCACCACAGATGTCACGACCCGAGAGCACCCCCTAGTTGTAACAAGGCATACTCAACCCCAAAGGGGTCTAATACAAGCCTTATAGCATTCTTGAACATAAGAACATAGGAAAATAGAGAAGAATTAAAAACTTTCCTTTACAATCGAAAATACTTTCATTAAAAAGCAAGCGGAAGACTTTCTAAACTTTATATACTATTTCTCAAACCATCTAAATACTCTTTGAATACAACATTGGGACATATAAACCTTTACCTTTACCTTAAGCCTTCACCTCAAGTACCCCTCAAGCTATACCTTGTGTGATGTATGGATAACGTCCCATACCACCATCCACACTAGGCACCACCTTAAGGTCACCATAAGTGAACTTACCATTCATCTTTTCCACCTTTACAGAATAAAGCATATAAAAGATATAAACAATACATGAATCATATCATCACATGAAGACCAACATCTAAGATAACTCTAAGTAATACTTGTGCAATGTGCAAGTAGCATCCCATACTACTACTCACACTAAGTACTCCTTTGAAGTCACCCTACACAAGGCACATTCATATACAATAAGTCATGACAAGGAAGTACTCATAATACAATCCAAGTATAGTATGCATCATTTACATTTAAGCATATAAGAGTCAACATTACTCAATAACATCACTTAGGGGAATTTCATTCATTAGACATTAGATCAACATTTTCTTTAACTTCTTCCTAGGAGGACATTCAAACAATAGTAATTACGACATAGAGAACTCACTATGACCCTCTCAAAGCCTACTCGTGCAATGCATGGATGGCATCCCATACTACCATCCATACTTTGTAGAACTCCTCAAGAAACCATAATGCGCATCTCACATAATGGGAATAGGTATTAATCGACATAGATCATGAGAGCTAAATAATGGATTCCGGTGTCATATGACCCCACACCGAAGAAAGGTGTTGTACTTGCCTAAGGTAGAATGGTAACATTAGATTGTATGTAATCCACTAGCTAATATCCTATGTGGGCAAATAGTTATGGGATAGGAAGATGTTCATTGGAACTCTAACTTAACATTGGGAGAGTTTCCATCTTACCATATCCACTCGGTGCTTAGCCTCCATTCCCATAGAGTAGTTCATTAACATTAACATAATTTTACTTGAGAGGGCTACCAACACTAGGTCTACATACCCAAAGTACATTACACAAGAAAGGGCCACCATAACAAGATCTACCGATTCAAGGTACATTAGGGATAGCTCATTGACTTTCCAAGAAGAGTGCCATAAACATTTAGGTCTACCGATACAAGGTTCATCATTTCACATATGAAAGGTCCACCACCATTAGGTCTACCATTTCAAGGTTTTAGATTCACATTGGGTTATAGACTCATCATGAAGGGCCACCACCACTATGTCTACCATTTCAAGACATGGCATAAAATACCTCATCATTCATTCATTTATACAAAGGCTACAAACATTAGGTTTACCAATCCAAGACATTCATTCATTCATTCATAAAGAGGCTACCAACATTAAATATACCAAGTTATGTTAATTTAGACACCTAAGTCAAGATACATTCATTATTCAAGAAGAGGATGCTCTAGCCTACCAATTCAAGAGATCACATTCAACATAGCTTTCATCTATCAAGAAAAGGGAAACTAAGCCTACCAATTCTAGATACAACATTAAATTATAGAAACCTTTCACATTCAATCATCATCATTCATGAGTGTATATACTATCAACAACACAATTACCTTCTATACAAGATCATCATTTTATCATTGAAATCACATGCAAATCCCTCACATCACCTTCACATCTACAATATCATGATAATACTTCAATTCCTCAAACTATGCCTTCAAGGCCATGAGCACAATCTACAAAGTAATTAAACACCTCCACCTTTCAAGTGGATCAATAGCTCAAGCACAATTCTACTTCAACATGTAAATTAGGTCATCACTTACCCTTTTCAAGGCCATGAATTCACTTTCACCAACAAACATTTAATTAATATAACTAGGCATGAATAGTGATACAATTCAACAATCTAAATCAATTTAGGCATAATCCATCAACATTCATTCATGATCATCAAACCCACTTCATAAGGTGCAAATTTAGGAATTGAGAGAAATCATGGGTTCATAGAGTATTTTCATCATAAATCATTAATTAAACATCAAAACAATCATAATTTGTCATTAGAAACCATTTGAAAATGTTTGATGAAAGAACCCATGAGATTGAGTAAAACCTAAGGCTTTTGTGAAACTTGAAAACTTTGAAAACTTCTTTGAAATTGACTCTAGGGTGAAGGCTAACCCTAGATGAAGGATCACCATACCTTAATAGATGAAATCCATGAAAATACATTCAATTAGCCCTCCTTTTTAAGCCCTAAGTCTTCTTCTTCTCTTGGTCTTCAATGGAGTTCTAGAGAGGATATTTTGAGAGGGATGGGTTTTGATTTGGAGAATTTGAAGATGAAATCTAAAATAGGTTTTTAATGTTTTAATACTCTTTAAATACCATAAAATACTTAAAATAACCTTCCATACCCTTAAAAAAATTAATAAACAATTTACCAATTAGACCTTACCTTGGCTGATTCTGGACAGCACACACAGGTACCATCTACGAACCCCTATCCACGGACCGTGGATTGGTTAACAGGATGAACTATCCATTCATCATTCATGGTTGTGGCCCATTTTGGGGGTCCTTGACCTACGGAGGCCATCCATGGGGCGTGGACCCCTTCCGTAGGTCACCCCATTTTGGGCAGACTCATGGTTTCCTTTAGGTCTTGGGGTTTAGACTTAGGGTCCTCCTCAAGGACCCTTAGGGTGGTCCTTGGGGGGTCATACCTTGACGTCTAACCCCTAAACACCTCAACCATAGCACGGGACAACATCAAGCACCATCAAACCTCACACCAAACTCTAACACACACATGTTAGGCTTTAGTTTAACTTATTCATTTTTTAAGTGTCGTTACAATAGAACTCCCAGACCTAATTAGGAATATACGAGCTACGGGGATTGGTGAATATCTGGAATTTATGAGCCTTCAGAAATCTCATAATCTCTGGGTACCTGGGAGTCTTGATCCTAGATGGATCATTCATCTTTTTTATCGCAACTCAGCCCTCTGTGCTACCACTAACTCATCATCCTCAAAAGTTGCAGCCGGATGCTCCTGGTGCTCACCCTCACTCTCAAAAGTAGTGAGGTGTGTGGCGTATATACCTTCACTGTCGTAGCTGACCTCCGGTGACGCAGGTCCTTTTCCTTTCCCACCGGTTGTGGGAAGTTTGGTAACTTTGGCCTTGGATGCAGCTGCATCCTCATTAATTGTGATCCCCTTAGCCTTCTTTCGGGGTGGCATGTTTCTCCCAGTAACTTTCGTTCTAACCATGTCTCCAAAAACATCAAAACGAGTTAGAACCATTTCAAATAGATGTACAGAAAAATAGTTGCTGACAGACTCTTTGAATCACTTTGGTGATGTAGATCGGGCTCGCCAAAAGGATTGGCTCAAAATTCTCAGAAAAATTTGGAATGACAGTGATGGACATTCCATTCAACGAATCACCAACAGCATTCTGCGAGAAAGGATTACCCCGCTGAAAGTTACAGTGCAATTAAGGTTCAAGGGTGCAGAAAAAGGGTGATCAAGAAGGACTTTCGGTGAGTCGCCGAGTGATTTTGGCGACCTCATGCTTCTCACTGAAAGGTTTAGAACCAAACGACTCACTTAGCAAGAAGTTAAAGGCGAGATGGGTAACATTGGCGAACCGCCGAGTAGTTCGACAAGCTCGACCCAGCTCGCCAAATGACCTAACGTGCCTACTTTCAACCCAACTTCTCAAATTCAAACCCGCAACCCCCAAAAAAAAAGCAAAGCATGAACTTATCAAATTAAGCTTGAACCCTATACACCCATTACCCCGGAATACTCAGACTTCTCTCGGTTTTACCAAATTTGGCCATTTGATGACTTTTTCCCTTAAGAATGACCTCAACCGCTCCATCATTTGGCAAAATACGTCATTTGACACAAATATGGGTTACTCAGACTTCACCTGACTAGACCAAACAACATGCAAGCAAAACCCCACAAATTCTAACCAATTTTAAAGCACAAAATTACGGGAATTCAACATTAAAGGCATGACGGGAAAAAAATTTCACATTAACACAGGCACAAGAAAAAACAATTAAGATCAGAGAGGCCCAACATACATCACTTAGATAAGATCAATGCAAATGAGTACAAATTTAATAAAAATAAACTCGGGGTTCGGAAAACCAACCTTATATGTCGATTAAACAAGATTGAACTACTAGGCAGCAAAGTCATCCACTCTGAACACACAATCAATGACTAAAACGCTCTAAAAGTGCAAGAAATATTGAGCCTAAAGTGCGGGTGTGACTTTGGAAAGATTAAAACTGAGGGAAAGTGAAAGAGTTGGAAGTTTAAACCTTTGGCCTTTTAAAATTCATCCAGTTCCTGCCCATTTGACGACATTAATCGTGCTCACCGACCCACTCGGTGACACGCCGAGTGGTCACCTACCTTGCCGAGTTTCATAGGACCTCCATTATTGTGGGGGTCCACACGACAGACTAGATCGCGATCGCCGACCTAATAGGTGATTCGCGTAGTTTTTCTTGGGTTCGATGAGTTTTACAGACTCCACTTTGAAAATGTCTTGAGTCCAACGGCGGTCAAGGTCGGGCTCGCCGACCTTTTCGGCGATTCGCCGAATAGACCTTTAGCTCGCCAATCTCTATCTTTCTAACAATTTATACACTTCAACCTACACAATCAACACCCTATTATTTCTAAAATAAAAATAAAGCGATAAACACTTGGGTTGCCTCCCAAGAAGCACCTTAGTTAATGTCGTGGCACGATGCAACTCCCCACTTAAGTTCCATTAGTGAGGTTTGGCTCATTTTCATAAGGCCACCCCTCTTTTGGCTCTGGGTAGACAGAAGACAGCACCTGGTCCATTTAGGACCCCAGTAGCTGAATGAGAATAGAATGAGAGGTCAACAACTGGTTCAACATCATGACATTCTCTCTTATCTCCTCCAACACTCTGTTGTGTTTTTCGACTTTGTGTAGAATGAGTAAGAGGACCTCTTCAATTTTCCCGTCCTCTTGCTTCTTCATCTTTTGATGCTCGTGATGGGTGATGTAATTGTCCTTCTTTTTGGACAGTACCTCCAAGTCCTTGACCTTTTGGGCCAAGACATCCAGCTGACCCAACAAAGTGGCCAAGTCTTGGTCCTTATCTTTCTCTATCTTCTCCTTATTGGTTTTGGCCACACGGTCAAGGAGTTGGGTTGCGTTCTCATAGGAATGTCGCATCAAGCAGCCCGAAGAGATTTTGTTAGCCATTGTTCTATTTTTGGTGCCAAGACCCCGGTAGAAGCATTCCAAAAGTAATTTATCCGGAATTTCATGAGTTGGGCACTGCTGCAATAGAATTTTAAACCTTTGCCACAACTCCTAAATGCCTTCACCCTCCAATTGCTTGAAATTTAGGATGTTATCCCTAAAAATCATCAATTTCATAGGAGGGTTATCCATTGAGTCACTGTTGCTACCAAATATGCTCCAATTCTCTGCTCAAAACAGCAACACATAAACCTAAACTAAAAATTAAGTAAGTTCAACTATAACTAACAAGAAAAAAACTCAACTCAACTAAAAATTCTCAAGTAACATCACTCTCCGGCAGCGGCGCCATTTTGATTTCACGTATGAGGACACTTCATCCAATACTAAGTGCCAATGATCGTTAGTCAGTAATATAACCCAACTAAGTGAGTTGGGGTCGAATCTCACAGGAAGTGGTACATATTTGAGAATCAATAGAAAAGTATGAATATGTTCAAGTCACTCATAGGTAAAAACATTTACGAATAAAAGCATATTTGAAATTAAGGGTGACACAAGTGTCAAATAACAGGGGGGTTTGGTTTCAATTATCAACTACAACAACAAATAACATGAAAATAACAAGTAAAGAGACGGGTTATTGGGATGTGATTGGATTATGGGCCAAGGTAGACAATTGGGTAATTGCAATTGATAGTAAATAGCTGTAAATTACTGATTAAGCTAGACTTTAGTGGGGATAAACTTTCTCTCGAACAGTTTACCCCGAATCAAATTGATTTCTCTAGAACACCAATAAGAAACAATTAAGAATGGCCTACACTTTAGTCCATTCACTCTCTCAAGCTGAATGTGTGGAAAAGGGTTTAGGATTCACTCTCTCGAGCTGAACCCATGACAACCCAATACCCACAGACCATCAAATCAATAATCTTGGTTTTAAAACCTCTCTCTTGAGCAAGGCAAAAACATGAAGGTAGAGTTGAATTTGCAACTACAACCCTTTAGATTAAGCCACAATTACTTAATGAAATCACCTTTAAACATCATTTACACTATCAATTAACAATACCCAATAGCTTAATCAACCCATAATCACATAATCACACCCAAAGAATTGGAGTTTTAGCTAGACATCATAAAAAGATACAAATCGTTACCAAATTGTGTTTTCATCAACTGGGTATGATTAATTTCATCTTTACAAAGGTCTAAGATGAAGAATCTTTAACACCCACTTCCAATTTTTCAGAAATGGAAATCTTCAAATCTAAGGAAATATTGTCTCAAAACTCAGTTCTAAAAACAGTAATTATAGTCTCAAGACTCTGATATTCAATGCTAGATACTAAATTAAAAATTCAAACATGTATTTATTGTGGCCAAAAATATGTTGCGAAGGACCATTCGGGGCAATAAGTCAGCATTATTGATCTACTTGGCGATCTACCTTTTAGTCGTTTATGTGTTCCGGATGTAGATGCCTTAAGGGAGCAAATTCTAGAAGAAACTCATATTTGTCGGTATTTTATTCATCTGGGAGCCACAAAGATGTACCGTGATCTATGGGAAGTCTATTGGTGGAACGGAATGAAGAAAGATATTACGAGTTTTATGGCCATATGTCTGAATTGTCAACAAGTTAAGGTTGAGCATCAAAGGCTGGGAGGCTTATCCCAAGACATGGCAATTCCCACTTGGAAGTGGGAAGAGCTGAATATGGATTTTACTGTGGGTTTACCTCGCACCCGCAAGCAACATGATTCTATTTGGGTCATTATAGATGGGATGACAAAAACAACCCACTTTATTCCAGTCAAGGTTTCTTTTTTAGTGGAAGACTATGCCAAGTTGTATGTAAGAGAAATAGTGAAGTTGCATGGGGTCCCCTTATCTATTATTTCCGATCGGGGTACTTAATTTACTTCACACTTTTGGAAGTCATTCCAAAAAGGGCATGGTACTAAGGTTAAGCTTAGCATGACTTTTCATCCCCAAACCGATGGGCAAGTGGAGCATACCATCCAAACATTAGAAGATATGTTGAGGGCATGTGTTATAGACTTCAAGGGTAATTGGGATGACCACTTGCTTTTAATAGAGTTTTCCTACAATAATAGTTTCACTCAAGTATCGATATGGCTCCTTTTGAAGCCTTGAATGGTAGGAGATGTAGGTCTTCGGTTGGTTGGTTTGAGGTTGGTGAAATTGCTTTAATAGGTCCCGAGCTAGTTTATGAATCCATGAAGAAACTTCGGCTTATTAAAGAGAGGTTGAGAAGGGCTAAGAGTAGACAAAAGTCTTATGCTGATGTGAGAAGAAGGGATCTATAATTTGAAGTTAATGATTTGGTCTATCTAAAAATTTCACCTATGAAAGGTGTGATGAGGTTTGGCAAGAAAAGAAAAATTAGTCCCCGGCATGTGGGGACATACAAAATTTTGAAACGTATTGGTAAAGTTGCCTATGAGTTAGATTTTCCAAATGAGTTGTCCCCGATTCATCTGGTATTTCATGTTTCTATGCTTAAGAAGTGTATTGGTGATCTGGTGTCCATTATTCCCCTAGAAGGGTTGGGAGTTGACCAAAGTATTTTATATGAAGAGGTTCTGGTACAGATTCTAGACCGGCAAGTCAAGAGATTGAGAAACAAGGAAATAACTTTCATAAAGTTTTTGTGGAGGAATCACTTAGTTGAGGGTCACTGGCCATAAAACTCGTAAAATAGAAGGCCCGATACCCTCATCTGTTTCCTTCTACTTCAATTCAAGCTTGAGGTAAGTAGTTCCTCTTCAGTTTTAGTGTTTTGGGAGTCATGTGAGTATATGTGTTTTCCATGATTTCCTTATGTTATGCATGTTAAAATTCATGTTTAGTAAGAAAATGAGTTTTTATGATTGATTTTCCTCATGTTGTTGTGCATTAAGTAAGAGTTGCCTATTTGACTTCATGAGATGAATTCATGAACATGTTTTAGTATGCTTTTGAGAGTAATTGCATATTGGCTCCATGATATTATGGTGAGACTGCTTTTAGCTGGAGAAGGTAGTTGCTCCTATGACTATGAGAAATGTTGAGTTTTCATGCATAATGGGTTGTTAGATGTAGTTCCTACTTCCTCATGTTGCATCGATTATGTTTGAGATGGAGTTGAAGTTTTCTCCTTTGAATTGTGCATTATTTTGATGTTTCATGCATGATGGGCTGCTAGTCTTGAGTCTTTATTTCCGTAAGGTGTCTAGATCATCATTTAAGGATGAATGTTTCCAAAGGGGAGATATTGTAACACCCCGGAAACTAGTAGGCTAAACTAGAGCTTGACGCTAGGGTAAGAGTCTTAAATGTACCTCCTCGTACCTAAAAATATAGGGTTTCGTGTTAGAACGTCAAAGTAAGACCTCGAAGGACCAACCATGGGTCCTTGAGGAGGACACCAAAAATGTGCCTGGGCAGTGACCCACAAGGGCCACTCACGCCCCGTAGACCCCCTACTCCTCGTGGGTGAGGGGCCGTAGGTTAAGGCCCAAGGAAGTAGGTTCCAGAACCCTAACCGATGTTCACCAGCACGGGTCATGGGTCCAACCATGGTCCGTCAGTGGTAGGGCGTGGGTGAGGCCTGGAACTGCTTTTTGGTAGTTAAGTGTAGGGGCATTTTAGAGTTTTCCATTTTTATTTAATATTAAGTGACGTCATTTTACACTAAATTAGACTAACTATATAAGGTTTTTTAGTCACAAAATTAGGTGATCTTCCTCATAGTTCCAACTTCCAAAAGAAGAACCCAAACTATAACACCCGGAAAGCTATTAGGTAGAACTAGAGCCTTACGTGTGAGTTTTGGAGTTTGGTGTGTGGGTTAATGTTGTAAAAAGGCTTCCCGTAACTAGTACGAGGTTTCTTGGGGGTTAAACGTCTAGGTACGACTCCCCAAGGACCAACCAAGGGGTCCTTGAGGAGCACCCTAAAGCCTAGCCCCAAAACTTCCAAGATACACAAAATTCCTTGACCTACGGATGGGACCTACAGGGCGTAGGTCCATCCATGCCCCGTGGAACCAAGTAGTGGGTCAAGGATCCTTGAAGAGGAGTTGCAGTCCATGAACCACAAACCTACAGCATGCTCTTTGGACCCATTCACAGTCCGTGGGGGCTGGGTCGTAGGTCATGCATGTAGCTCTCACAAAGAACCTCCATCGGAGAAGAAGAAGTCAAGGTGTAGGGCTCAAGAACTCAACTTTTCCACCCAAATTTGTGAGGAATCTTCATATAAGGTATGGTATTTTTAATTCATGGTTAGCTTTTCATCCATGAAATCCTTAAACTTTCAATTTCAAAGTAGGGAATTCACCAAAACTAGGGTTTTCACTCTAAGTCATGAATTCTTTCTCAAAACGTTTTTCAATGATTTAATTATCTTATATTATGGTTTAATTACTACTTTTATGGTGGTTTTATGATAAATTCTTCCATGAATCCATGAATTTCACTAACTCCTCAAGTTGGATCTTAAAGTGTGGGTATTAAATTATATGTGTATAATGTTATAGAATCATGAATATAATGAATTTATTACTTTAATTATGTATTAATTAAGGAATATCTATGGTTTTGATTTTGAGTTTCCTCCAAGAACTTATGAACCCCTATGTCCCCATTTTGTGACTTGGTGATGTGGGTGATTTGTAGTAAGATGAATATTATGAGATTATGTTGTATTAGATGAGTCATTTGCATCATGTTGCATTCCATGTTTAATGTAGTAACCCTAAATGTGATCATTGATTCAAGAGGGGGAAAATATGAGACTTATGCCAAATTGTGATTCTATGTGTGTACTTTATGAGCATGATTACAATCTAAATTATTGTCTGTTGAATTGTATGTAGTGTCATTGTGGAAAGACTCCACCAACATGACCTATATTATTAGTGTTTGAGATCATACATTTTATGACTTTATTACTTGAACTACGGTTATATCCATGTCTAATATGATGAATGTTAGATGTGTTGATAAAATATGGTCTTTGGACCTTAAAGGGGGCAATGTATGATATTATACATGCTTGTGAAAGTGTGCTCATGGTTTAATACCATTTACTGAGAAAGTAAAGTGATCATGACTTTGATGGAATTGTGGTGTTGTTGAAAGTCTATTCTCACTCACACACACTATTATATGATTATTCCACGATTTGGATGATATTATTGTGTTACTTGAAAGTTTATTCTCATAGAAACATAAAGAGTATAATGTGAAAGTTTCCTCACATATTGAAGATTCTAGGTTGAAAGCTAGTTCTCACCTAATTGAATCTATCATGAAGATCTTAGGTTGAAAGTCCATTCTCACCTAATGAACATATGAGTTATCTTTATGAATTGTGTTGGATGAAGGGTAAGATACTCCTTCATACTTGTAAATTCAATTCAATACTAAACATGTATTCGTGGGAAGTTATGCCTAGCACCGAGTGGATATTGAATATGAGATTGAAGCTCCCCCACTAGAAAGGACGGAATTCAATAGTATCTCATGAGATGGAAGCTCCCCCACTAGAAAGGGTGGTTTCTAGTAGCAATCTCCTTATCCCATAACTATGTGCCCCCATAGGTCATTTATCCATTGGATTCATTTCTAAGCTAATACATTTTAGTTCTACCTTAGGCAAGTCGGACATCCCTTTTCGGTGTGAGGCATAAACCGGATTCCATGCAAGTTCACATGGTCCATGTTAGTTAAGGCTAATACCCTCAAGGTCAAGTCTAGGATGTACTATGGCTATTCAAGAAGTTCTACTTAGTATGGGTGGGGTATGAGACTTCATCCATGCATTGCACAAGTAGGTTTTGAAAGTAGTAGTGGTAGGTTCCTATTTGTCAAGATGACTCATGTAATGAATGTTCTTGTGTCTAAATGGTAATTGCATTAGATGTCAAGGCTACTTATAATATTTCATGTTAATTGGATTGTTGCGATGAGCTGCCTTCCTTAATGTGGTTGACTAAAAGTGAATGGTCCCTAGTCTATGAGAGATAGTCTAAGGGATGAGTTTAAAAGAGGGTAAACATGAATTAGGATCTAAAGTGACTTGCTTAGTGTGGGTAGGATTATGGGACCTTTTCCATACATTGCACAAGCTTTCCTTGGGGTGGCTCATGAAGTGCTGCTCACATTACATGTTAACACTAGATTTTATTGACTATGTGTATGATCCTAATGATATTTCTTATGGTCGCTAGTTGTGATTGATTGCTACCATGCTATAGTCTAGTCTCTTTGTGATGTCATTTATGCTTATGACATGTCTTTTCATACTACTTTACAAATGATGATTTAAATTAGCAAATGCATGCATTCAAACTAAAATGTCCCTTTTTTCATGTTTTCAAAGATTTTTATGCATGGCTATCATACTTAGTATATTTTTGTGCTATCCCATATTTCTTCTACATTTTTCACAAAGTGTAGGGTTTGAAAACTTGAGTTTGATTGTTGGAAAGATGGGTTTCTAAGAAGCAAGGACTTGAAGATTTGGTGAGTCCTCATAGCTTTGAGGACAAACCCACTACTTCCATTATGTCTTTTATTTTATTTTTAGAGCTTTTGTATGGGCTATGTCCCAATGTGTTATTTAAAGTGTTGTAAATTGTTTGAGACATAGTGTTGTAGATTCCCACTTGTTTTTATAAAAGACTTTGATTGTAAAGAAAAGTTTTAAATTCCGCACCATTTTTCTATTATCTTATGTTATGATATGCTAAGAGGCTTGTATGTGTCTCTTCGGAGTATTGTACGCCGTGTTATGTCTAGGGGGTACTCTTGGGTCATGACAAACTTGGTATTAGAGCACAAGATTTTGTGATGGTTCTAAGATGTCTCAAACCACATCTAGTAGAGTCTTGTTCATAGTGTGAAGTGCGCCACATTTATGAATATGAGGCAATTGGATGTTAGGAAAATCCCACTTCTTCATTCTCCAAGTCGTGCCATAAAGTTTAACTCTATAAGGCTCTCTCATATTCCTTATCTGATGGTCTTTAGGATATGACCACTTGAAAGGGTTCATGCTACAAGGTTCGAGGGAGAAAAGGTTAGTAGTGATGTCAATTATGGCTATATGACTAGATGAGGCTTGATATAGTAGGATTAGATGGAATCCTTTGGTATGAATAGGTTTCATTATGGTTATGTGAGTTTATTGGTAAAACTCGACTTAGTCATGATGAGTTTTAGGGTGTTTTGGAGGATTTGATGGATAGTGGGTTTTAAGTGATGCCTAGAGATGTTGAGGGAGTAGACTCTTTTAAAGGAGGGTAGAAGTGTAATTCTCCATGGTTTAGAATCACCTTGTGTGATGGATGTGAAAGTAAAGTGATAACTTGCTCCGACCTTAGAATTGAAAGAGATAAGGTATAGAAGAGTCTGTATAGGCTTACTCCTAAGGGGGAGATAATGTACTTAGATAGCAAGGACGTTGGGTGTTTAGATGTTCATGATTTGGATTGGCTTAAAATTCTCACCTTGAAGAGGTGTAGTGAGTTTGATAAGTTTAGTCCCGGTTAGGTAGGCTCATATGAGTTCTTTAGTGATGTTGGTAAGGGTGCTTGTGAGCTAGAGTGCCTAAATAAGAATCTCTTTAATATAGAAATTCTGGTAGAGGTCTTAGACTGGCAAGTTTAGAAATAGTAGAATAAGGAAGTTGTTTTCATGAAGGTGTGAAGGAGTGGTTTTTGTGTGAGGGTTTTAGGTTAGGGTGCTACTTTGGAGGCCAAGGGCCAATGAGATGTCCCAATACCCTTATCTTTCCTTCTATTCCTCCTTTAGGTCGGAATGATAAGTTTCCCTTGACTTGTTTCATAATTGTGACGTCTTGGATGGTGTATGTGTTCCATAATTCCCTTGTTTTGGAAGTCATGTGTGCATTATATGTTTTAATGGTTTCCTTGAATGATGCATGTTCTTCGTGAAATTCATGTTTTATGAGAAAATGAGTTTCCATGATTTATGTTCCTCATGTTGTTGTGCATTTGGTATGAGTTACCTATTTTACTTCATGATATGTGTTAATGAACATCCTTTAATATCTTTTGAGAGTAATTTCATATTGTCTCCATGATATTGTGTTGAACATTATTTTAGTTGGAGAAGTTAGTTCCTCCTATGCAAATAAGAAATATTGAATTTCGTGCTTAATGAGTTGTTAGAAGTAGTTCCTACTCCCTTTCATTGCATTGATTATGTTTTGACATGGAATTGATGTTTCCTCCTTTACATGATGCGTTGTTTCGATGTTTCATTCATGATGGGCTGCTATTCTTGAGTTTTTAATTCTGTAAAGTGTTTAGAAATGTCCTTCGAGGATGAATGTTCCCAAGGGGGAGATATTGTAACACCCGTAAAGCTAGTAGGTGGAACTAGGACCTTACATGTGAATTTTAGAGTTTGGTGTGTGGGTTAATATTGTAAAATGGCTTCCCGTACCTAGGACGAGGTGTTTAGGTGATAAACGTCAAGGTACGACTCCCCAAGGACCAACCAAGTGGTCATTGAGGAGGACCCTAAAGCCTAACCGCAAAACTACCAAGCTGCCCAAAATTCCTTGACCTACGGATGGGACCTACTGGGCGTAGGTCCATCCACGCCCCATGGAACCACGTCGTGGGTCAAGGAGACTTGAAGAGGAGCTTCAGGCCATGAACCACGAACCTCCAGCACGCCCCGTAGTCCCATTTACGGTCTGTGGAGGCTGGGTCGTAGGTCATGCATGTAGGCTGCCTAGGTTCGGCCAAGGTGAGGGGTAGTCTAGGTAATTCCTAATTAATTTAATTAAGTGTAAAGTCATTTTAATTAATTTAAATAGATTTATATAAATACTTTTAAACCATTAACTAACCTATTTACTTCATAATTCTCAAGACCCCAAATCATAACTAACTTTACCCCCAAATATTTCTCTCACAAAGAACCTCCATCGGAGAAGAAGAAGGTAAGGTCTAGGGCTCAAGAACTCAACTTTTCCACCCAAATTTGTGAGGAATCTTCATCTAAGTTACGGTAGTTTTGATTCATGGTTAGATTTTCATCCATAAAGTCCTTAAACTATCAATTTCAAAGTAGGGAATTCACCAAAACTAGGGTTTTCACTGTAAGTCATGGATTCTTTCACAAAACGTTTTTCAATGATTTAATTCTCTTATATTATGGTTTAATTGCTGTTTTTATGGTGGTTCTGTGATAACTTCTTCCATGAATCCATGAATTTCACTAACTCCTCAAGTTGGATCTTAAAGTGTGGGTATTGAATTATATGAGTAGAATGTTATAGAATCATGAATATAATGAATTTATTACTTGAATTATGTATTAATTAAGTAATTTCTATGGTTTTGTTGTTGAGTTTCCTCCAAGAACTTATGAACCCTCATGTCCCCAATTTGTGACTTTGTGATGTGGGAGATTTGTAGTAAGATGAATATTATGAGATTATGTTGTATTAGTTGAGTCATTTGAATCATGTTGCATTCATGTTTAATATAGTAATCCTAAATATGATCCTTGATTCAAGAGGGAGAAAATATGAGACTTATGCCAAATTGTGGTTCTATGTGTGTACTTTATGAGCATGATTTAAATCTAAATTGTTGTGTGTTGAATTGTATGTGGTGTCATTGTGGAAAGAATTCACCAACATGACCTATATTATGAGTGTTTGAGATCATACATTTTATGACTTTATTACTTGAACTATGATTATATCCATGTCTTATATGATGAATGCTAGATGTGTTGATAGAATATGGTCTTTGGACCTTAAAGGGGGCAATATATGATAATATACATGCTTGTGAAAATGTGCTCATGGTTTAAGAAGATCTATAGAGAAAGTAAAGTGATCATGAATTTGATGGAATTGTGTAGTTGAAAGTCTATTCTCACTCACACACACTTATACATGATTAATCCATGATTATGATGATATTATTGTGTTGATTGAAAGTTCATTCTAATAGACACATAATGAGTATAATGTGAAAGTTTTCCTCACATATTAAAGATTCTAGGTTGAAAGTTAGTTCTCACCTAATTGAATCTATCATGAAGATCTTAGGTTGAAAGTCCATTCTCACCTAATGAATCTATGAGCTATCTTTATGAACTATGTTGGATGGAGGGTAAGATACTCCTTCAGACTTGTAAATTCAATTCAAGACTAAACATGTATTCGTGGGAAGTTATGCCTAAAACCGAGTGCATATTGAATTTAATATGGAAGCTCCCCCGCTAAAAATGACGGACTTCTATAGTATCTCATGAGATAGAAGCTCCCCCGCTAGAAAGGGAGGGTTTCTAGTAGCATATCCTTATCCCATAACTACGTTCCTCCGTAGGTCATTTAGCCATTGGATTCATTTCCAAGCTAATACATTTTAGTTCTACATTAGGCAAGTAGGACCCTCCTTTTCGGTGTAGGGCATACACCGAATTCCATGCAAGTTCACATGGTCTATATCGGTTAAGGCTAATTCCCACAAGGTTAAGTCTAGGATTTACTATGGCTATTCAAGGAGTTCTACTTAGTATGGGTGGGGGTATGGGACTTCATCCATGCATTGCCCAAGTAGGTTTTGAGAGTAGTTGTGGTAGGTTCCTATTTGTTAAGATGACTCATGCAATGAATGTGTTTGTGTCTAAATGGTAATTAAATTTGAAGTCAAGGCTACTTGTTATGTTTGATGTTAACTTGGATTGTTGCTATGAGTTGCTTTCCTTGATGTGGTTGACCAAAAGTGAATGGTCCCTAGTCTATGAGAGATAGGCTAGGGGATGAGTTTAAAAGAGGGTAAACATGAATGAGGATCGAAAGTAACTTGCCTAGTGTAGGTAGGATTATGGGATCTTGTCCATACATTGCACAAGCTTGCCTTGGGGTGGCTCATGAAGTGTTTCTCACATGTCATGTTAACACTAGATTTTATTGACTATGTGTATGTTCCTAATGATATTTCTTATGTTCACTAGTTGTGATTGATGTCTACCATGCTATAGTCTATGTCTCTTCGTGATGTATTTTATACTTATGACATGTGTTTTCACACTACTTTCTAAATGATGATTTAAATTAGCAAGTGCATGCATTCAAACTAAAATGTCCCTTATTGCATGTTTTCAAATATTTTTATGCATGTCTATCATACTTGGTACATTTTTGTGATAACCCATATTTCTTCTACATTTTTCACAAAGTGTAGGTTTTCGAGACTTGAGTTTGATTCTTGGAAAGATATATTTCTAAGGAGCAAGGAGTTGAAGATTTGGTGAGTCCTCATAGCTTCGTGGACAAACCCACTATTTCCGTTATGTATTTTATATTATTTTTAGAGCTTCTGTGTGGGCTATGTCCCAATGTGTTATTCAAAGTGTTGTAGATGGTTTGAGACATAGTGTTGTAGATTCCCACTTGTTTTTATAAAAGACTTTGATTATAAAGAAAAGTTTTAAATTACGCACCATTTTTCTATTATCTTATGTTATGATATTATAAGAGGCTTGTATGAAGCTCTTTAGAGTCTTGTACGCCGTGTTACGTCTAGGGGGTACTCCTGGGTCGTGACACAAAACCTCTCCAAAAAATCTCTCTCTAGAACTCCAAGGAAGAAGAAGAAGGAATGTGAAGATAGGGTTGAAGGATCAAGGTTTTCTACTCAATTTTATTGGAATTCATAGGCAAGGTATGGTAGCTCTTCATACATGGATAAAATTCATCCGTGGAGCCCTTTCAAAAACCCCAATTTCAAAGCTAGAAATCCCAAAAGTTAGGGTTTGACTTCAATCTCATGGATTCCTTTCAAATTCATTTTAAATTATTGAATTATGTTTTATTGTGGATATAATGATGATTTTATATGGTATTATGTTGAATTCCTCAAGAATCCATGAATTATTGATTAATGCAAGTAGAATATAATAGAATTATGCATGTAGTAATTGAACTACTTGAATTATGTTATCATCCATCTCTAATGTAGTAATTCTAGATGTGTTGATGAATTATGATCTATGGTCCTTCAAGGACAATGTATGAGAATTATGCATGATTAAGAGGGTTATGTATATGGTTTAACAACACTTTGAGAGTAAAGTAAATATGATTATGATCTAGTTGTTGTTGTGTTGGAAGGTTAACCTGATAAACAACCTTATGTATGATTATGATATGATGTTAAAGGTTTTCTCATGATATGATGATTCTAAGGTTGAAAGGCTATTCTCACCTATTGAATCTATGAGCTATAGTATGATTTATGTTGGATTGAGTGTCAAGACATTCTTCCATGAATATGAACTTAAGTCAAGACTTAATATGTAATCTATGGGAATTTATGCTTAACATATAGTGGAGATGAATTCAGATGGAAGTTTTTACACTAGTTGAGTTCGGCTTTCCAAATGGGTTCCTTCTACCTTAGTTGAGTCCGGGTTCCCAAACTATGTATCTCATGAGTTGGAAACCTTGTACCTTAGTTGAGTCCGGGTTTCTAGTAGCAATTTCCTTATCCCATAAAATATGTTCCCTCATAGGTATTTAGCTAGTTGATCCACCTAAGCTAAGAGTATGGTTCTACCTTAGGCAAGTAGGACGACCCTTTTTCGGTGTGGGGTAGACACCGGATTCCGTGGTAACCTCACATGGTCTATGTCGGTTAAAGCTAATTCCCCATTATGATAGTATGAACAAGAAGATGAATTATGAACTATAGTTACTAAAAAAGCTTTACTTAAGTAACGTGGGATTATGGGATCTTATTCATGCATTGCACAAGTATGTTTTAAGGGTATGTATGACATGTTCCTCTTATGGTATGATGATCTATGAGTTGATTATGCTTATGACTTATGTTTTTTCCATTATCTTCAAAATGATGCTTTAACTTAGTAAATTGCATATATTCAACTAAATGTCCCTTTTAGCATGTTTTCATGATTTTATGCATGGCTATCATACGTGGTGCATTTTTGTACTAACCCATATTTTCCTACATTTTCCCAAGTGTAGGGTTCGGTTCTTAAGGCGATCTTCATTTGGTTCAAGCTTGGATTCGACTATTCTTCTAGCTTAGGGTGAATCCTCATGATTCGAGGACGGGTGTTTCATTTATAGTTCCTTTCTTGTATTTCCATTTCGGATTATGTTGTAAGGGTTGTGACCCTATGTGATTTCAATATTGTAATAGATGGCTATATTGAGATAAGTCTAGACTTCCGCTTTCCTTTATGAAAATCTTGGACTTGAAATGTGGTTTTATTCTTTATTGTTGTATACTTATGTTATGATATGCTAAGTGGCTTACATGGTGCCTTTCGGGGTTCTATGTGCATTGTTACATCTAGGGGTACCCCTAGGTCGTGAGATATAAATATATCCCAAGTCTTACATGAGTCTCCCCCACTGCCCCCGAACCAAGAGAAACAAGTCCCAGTAGGTTATTACATCTAGTGACGAGGTTGAGGTCACTGCCCCCCAAGTCTGAGGAGGGGGCTTCACATGCAGGAGAATCACAATCTACCTCCTATTCCAGCGCCACTTCCGTTTTATCTTCCACTGCCGATACCACGAGGGATGCACATGTACCACCCAGAGCAAAGCCAGTTCTTAGTGCCACCAAGCCGAATAGGTGGTGTGTTGAAGGCCAGTACCAGATTTACACTGAGGGGAAGGCCTTGAATGAGCACGGCAAGGTAGTCCGTCCAATTACTGAGAAGCGATGGGTTTTGACAGGGAGTGTACACACTATTCCCTCCATTCATGCTTTATTTCAGTAGCACCGGTGCGGCTGGATGGCTAAAAGTCCAAGGCGATATAGCGATGAGATGGTGTGTGAGTTCTACGCTTCATATGATGACACTGTCATTAATGCCTTGCAACTATGAGCTAAGGCTTTAGCCCAGCCAGCTCTCCTGACTACCATGGTACGGGACCTACCGGTTGACATCTTGGAAACCACCATCAACCGTTTTATTTATAATTGACACACACTCTGCCTATCAATACGACGGAGTAGATTACAGGATGGGCATTATTCAAGGCAATTCTTTTAAAGACTCTGAGCAGAGGGAGTCATTACTTAGGTGGATTGCCCGACACATTGTTGAGGATGGAGAAAGCACCGAGCGGGTGCAAAATATGAAGTTGCCAATCAGGAAGATGACTCTTAGTTTTAGGGCCAAATTTTTGTGGTCCATCGTCTGTACCAGATTGTACCCCACACAGACGGACAATGTCGTTAGTTGGGACTGTACAATGATGCTTAGTGTACTACTAGAGGGATTGGATGTTGATTTCACCCAGAATATTTTTGTCGAGATCCATGAGAGAGCTTTCCAGAGGACTATGATCATACCCTTCCCATGCTTGATCTACTGGTTATGCAGAGAGTCTATGTGCCGATATGGCACTGTGATAGATTGGTCGAGGTGACTAAGATGGCTGATGTAGGGCTCATCCAAGATTTTACTGACCACACTGCCCCGCATCGGAGAATACTAGTTATCGTTCCTCCCCATGGGTGATGACTTAGTTTGAGAGGTAGAGCAGGTAGTGACGGCACAGACTGATGATACTTTTGTCCCTCCTACTACCACATATGCACATGCTCCCCCTTCCACCGCTACTAGCCAGGTTGTTTTCTCATCCCGAGTCACTCCCCCTTCAGGTCCACTTTAGTTCCTCTGGCCCGAGTCCAGAAGTTAGAGACCAAGATGGCAATCCTCTTGCAGCTCATGAGGCACTGGATGCAGCGCTCTATAGAGGAGTCTAAGGCTCACATGGAGAATATGATGGATGGGAAGATTCAGGCAGTCCATAAGCGCCTGGATGCATTTGAGCTGAGAGCATTTTATAGGCCTTCCCCTACTATTTATATCATCACCTTCCAGATGGAGTTGGCTAGCCTCTGTGCTGATGTGGATGCCCTGTTAGCCCCTGTTGAGGTTTTACCAGAGAAGCACCTGAGGTTGTGGAGGATGAGATGGTGATGTCTGCACTTATTGGTGATACTATGCCACCACTGGACCATTCCAGTGCGGTTGGGAAGCGCCACCATTCCTCCAATCACACTTTTGACACTGAGAAGGCTCGATGAGTGAGGAAGAGGAAGCGCCAACAATTGGAGGCAGTCCAGAGGCAGTCTATCATTGATGAGGAGATGCCGCACAAACGGGACTATGATATTGGTATTGGCCCATCAGGTTTGAGGGGCGCTACTGAGGGTGCTCCTATTGTTGGTGAGGAAGCTATTGAAGGTGTCCCTAGTATTGATCCAGCGGGTTATGGGAAATCAAACACACCCGCTTCTTTATGGGTCTTCGGCGCATATGCACCACATGTTTGCTTCACCCTATGCTTAACTTTTTTATTTTTTTTATTGAAGTCAATTGCACCATATTTTGGTGGGAATGGGGTAAATGGGTTGTGAGTGATAGGGTGAAGTTTGAGTAACCCAACTCATAACCCTTCCTTGGGCTTTTCTTGCCCATAACCCTCCCTTGGGGTTTTATTGCCTGTGTTCTTTTTCTCCAAGGGACTGATTTACTTTTATGTTGAACCGGCATGTTTAGGATTGTATGTGTAGAAGTACGTAGAACAATGAAAGCATGATGGCATAAGAGCATGAAATTGATTCTTGTCCAAAATTTTGAAATGTGCTAGATCTATGGGTTTAATAAGTTGAATGTGTTGGATCCTCATGTGACATGATAAGGAACCGGTATGATAGCATAAAATAAGCTAAAAAACTTGAAATGGGTGATTCAATAATCTTATAATGAAAAAAGGTGCCAAGAGTGTGTGAGTAGATTTTGTATGGTCATGCAATATGTGCAAATCTAGAACTTGCCTTATTGGTCCTGCTAAGATAGTCTAGGATAGAAGTTGGGAAATGATCATAGGCCCTTGGTCAAATAAGTCCACTTAAGCCGAAGAGTCAACCAAAAGAAATAAATGCTCCCTTTGCTCCAAATATTTGAGCATAACGAATACCACTTCTTTCAATACACCTAACTCACCTTCCCTAAAAAAATTGTTTTGGCCCTGGTCCCTCCTTGGACATGTGCACCTTGACGTAGGCCAAAAGACTAAGTTGAGGGTGGCTAATTGAAAAGTTACCTTAATCTTGGCCCTGATTTGACCTCGAATATTGTGCACTTTAAATCATATAAAATATATAAGTTGAGGTTGGCTATGAAAAAAGAAACCAAAAGAAAAGGGTATGAAAAGAGTTGTGTGTAAAAGAATGAAAATGATAGAGAAAGATGTGACTGAATTCTAAAGGAATAAAAGGAATGAAAAAGATGCCAGAAAAGAATGAGAAAAGAAGAAAAAGAAGAAGAAAAAGTGGAAAAAGGAGAATGAAAAAGTCAAGTCCCATTTGTGCTGAAGAATGTAAAAGTCAAGGAAAAGAGCACAAAATAAAAAAAGTTGGAATTGGTTGAGAAAAGAGGTAAATAGCCAATGTAAAGTCAAGGAGGGCAGAAAAGTCACTAAAAGTACCGAAATGTACCCTACCTTACCCTGAGCCTACGTTAAAAGCTAATAAAGTCCTGTAGTGATCCTAGGGACTGGTTTGGAGAGTTTGTGCAGTGAAAATAAGGGCAAGCCTATGGTATTGAGCACTAACTGTATTTGAAGTCACTTATGAGTGTGAGTGTTGAATAAATCCTAAAATAAGAAATTCAGATTTATTGTGTGAAAAAGGATTTTTTTTAAGTGAGGGCACCAGTTACATTGTTGGAGAGTTTGTACCTTGATGATTGTTGAAAAGTGTATGTTGTGATGTCTATTGGTCTGCCTATGTCATATGTTGATCCATATGAGTTAGCTTGTTGAGTGTAGAAGAAAAGATTTTCACTAAGTGATGGAATTGATTGAGAAAGCCACGTGGTTACTCGAGTTTGTATGTTTTCTTCTACATGAGTGTCTTTTACAGTTTTAGTGTGTCACTTGAGGACAAACAACCAGTTAAAGTTGAGGGTGTTGATATACCATGAGTTTATGGCATTTTTTATGTGTTTCACTTAGAGTTTGTGAAATGAAATGCATCAAAAATATCGTAAACTCACGGTATATCAAGACCCACATCGCTAACTAATATTAGGAGCTTATTGGGATTGGCTGGTTATTAAAGAAGGTTTGTTGAGGGATTTTCATCTATTTCATCCCCATTGACTAAGTTGACTCAGAAAATAGTTAAGTTTCAATGGTCTGAAGCTTTTGAGAAAAGCTTTTAGGAATTTAAAACTAGGTTGACTACTGCCTTAGTATGGACGTTACCAGAAGGTACGCAAGGTTTCGTGGTATATTGTGATACGTCCAGAGTTGGACTGGGTTGTGTGTTTATGTAGGATGGGAAAGTTAAAGATTATGCCTACAGACAACTTAAGGTTCACGAGAGGAATTACCCAACCCATGATTTAGAGTTGTGTGGTATAGTGTTTGCTTTGAAAATATGGTGTAACTATGTTTATTGTATCCATATAAATGTGTTCACCGATAACAAGAGTCTTCGGTATGTGTTCAATCAGAAACAGCTTAATCTCAGACAGAGGAGGTGGTTGGAGTTAATCAAGGATTTTGACATGAGTATTCTCTATCATCCAGGTAAGGCTAATGTTGTTGCTAATGCTTTGAGCAGGTTGTCTATGGGTAGTACCACTGTGATACCCCGAAAACTAGTACACCAAACTAGAGACCTAAGCTAGAGTTCTACGACTTGATATATGGTAAATAGAGTTGTAGATAAGACTTTATCTGTTTAGAATGAGGAGTTTAATGGTTGAACATCAAGATATGTATTAGACCTAATAGCCTAGATGACCTTTAAGAGTTTGGTTGTGCATGGGAAAGGCACTACCAAGACAAAAGGGCAAGCCTAAGCCTAAGGGCCAAGGCTGCCCAACCTTGGCAGCTACTACCCAAGGGTTCACTACCACCTTCATGACCAGTCTTGTGGACCACGGTCCGTGAAGGGGTACTTGGAGATGCCTTATACAATTGGGAGGCCAGGCCAAGAGACCAAGACACTGCCCCAAGTTCACGAGGCACTTCACGAGCCGTTGGCTTGACCACAACCCATCAAAGTGTCTGTGAAGGTGCCTTAGTGGTTTAGAGTGTTTTAGGGTCTTGGAAAGTTGGAGGATCTACTGGTCAAGGGACCAAGAGCACCACCACACACCGTGGTTCCCTTCACGGACCGTCCAAGTGGCCGTGGTGCCTGGGACGGGGCTGCCAAGTGAGGGACATTTGGGTAAAATCCTATTCGACTAGGTTTAAGTGGGGGTCATTTTGTATGTATTTTATTCACATATACAGACTATTTTAAGTCCTTATACCACAAGTTTATGTCACTTTACATTAGACTCAATTCAAAAACCCAAATCACTCCTCTCTCAAATATTTCTCTCTGTAAGAAGAACCTCCATTGAAGAAGAGGCTAGGGTTGAAGCTAAGGTCAAGATCCAAGGTTCCATTTCTTAAGGCTTGTGTTGGGGCTTTGTTTAAGGTATGTTTAGATTTTCATCTATGGGTTCTTCCACCCATAGAGTCCCCTATAAACCCCAAGATTTGTGAAGAAGAATCCCAATCTAAGCTAAGGTTACTTCCAATGTATGGGTTTTAGGTGGGTATGATGCCAACGTGTTGGATACTACTCATATATGATTAATTTACTATTGATTCATGATATTATGAAGAATTTATGTGAATTCCTTGTCTAACCCTAATTTTTTAAGTATGTGGGGTTAGATCTTTTGAGGAGAAATTTATGGTTCTTGATAGATTTTCTAGAGTTATCACCATGTATAGAACTTATCCAAGAATGGGAATATGAAATCATGAATTGAACTAGGCTTATGTATGTATGATAGAATATGAATTGAATGATTAGAATTGGGACTCTATGATTAAGGCTTATGAATGATGTGTATTGTGATCTAGACTAGTATGTTGATTGTGCTCATTAGAATAGAATAGCTTGAGGTTGAGTCTTATGATTCCTTCGTGGATAGTTGAATTATATAGCTTGGGATGGTATATCCCATGGTAGCTTGGGATTGAGGAATTAAGCTCTCCTATGGTTAGCCTGAACAAGCATTGGTAGGATGCTTTTCATGGTAGCTTGCATTAGTATAGGCATGGTAGCGTAGGATTGAGGATCTATACTCTCCTATGGGTAGCTAGTACTTTGACTTGGCTAGGCCAACACCATTTCATGGTAGCTTAGGATTGAGACATCATACTCTCCTAAGGATAGCTTAGGGTTGAGGATTCACACTCCCCTAAGGATAGCTTGCATCTTATTTAATGGTTGCATGGTGTCTAGGTTGGTATCCTTGTATCCTTCCTTTGATAGCTTGGATTGTATGATAGTATGTTTTCCATGGTGGTTAGGTCTAGCATGATAGTATGCTATTCTTTGATAGTCTAGAATGATAAATAATTAGCATTGAGTAAGCTATCCTAAAGGAGTACTTAGTGTGAGTGGTAGTATGGGATGTCATTCATACATGGCACAAGTATGACTTGAAGCTACTGATGAAGTGTCATCTTATGTGATGTAGGCCTAGCTTGGATTGTTTCTATAGTTGCCTTCCATGATATGATTGACTTAAGTTGATAAGTTCCTTGCCAATATGAAGTAGGTCTATAGTGACACCTAGAAATAGTAAATATGAATAGGGTGGCTTCAAGATATGCTTAGTGTGTGTGGTATTATGGGATGCCCCACATATATTGCACAAGGGTGCCTTGAGGTTACTTAGGAGTTTAGTGGTCTTATGTCATGAAAACCTAGGTCTTAACTATGAAGGTGGACTATGACCAAGAATGACCAAAGAGAAGGTACTTGGCTTTGATAGTATTATGGGATGCTATCTTGGCCTTGCACAAGTATGCTTGGAGGTGGCTTGTGAAGTAGTTCACTTGAATATGAAATACTAAGGGTTGAAGTATGAACTTATGTACGTTTTATGTTGAATTGTTATGATATGATGCTTATGTTGGAGTTTATGTTATTGTCTCTTATGATTATGTCTTATATTGACTAACCCATTTGAGATGTTTTATGTTGGTATGTTAGCTTTCATACTTGGTACATTTTTTACTAACTCATATTGCCTACATTCTAATCAAATGTAGGGTGTTGGGATATTGAGTTGCTTGGAGGCTAGGTTCCTAAGTGCAAGAAGATTGAAGATTGGTGACTTTTCATAGCTTCGAGGAGAAACCCCTTATGTTTCGTTTATGTCTTTTCTTATGTTTTAGACTTTATGTGGGCTGCGTCCCAAGACTTTTATTCATGTTATTCATAGATGGTTTGAGACAAAGATGTTAGAAAGACTTCCGCTTTTATGAAATGTTTTTGATATTATGTTTTAAAGAAAGTTTTAAATTCTCCCTACTTTTCTACGATCTTATGATATGATAATGCTAAGGTCTTGTATGCGACCCTTTCGGGGTCAAGTACACCGTGTTACGACTAGAGGGTGCTCTCGGGTCGTGACAACCACCCATGTTGAGGAGGACAAGAAAGAGTTAGCAAAATATGTGCACACACTTGCACGATTAGGAGTCTGATTAATGGATTCCAATGAAGGTGGAATTATGGTGATGAAAGGGGCTGAATCATCACTAATGTCCAAAGTGAAAGAGAAAAAAGACCAAGATCCTATTGTGCTTTAGTTAAAGGCAAATGTTCATAAGTAGAAAGTGATGGCTTTTGAACAAGGGGGAGATCGTGTATTGAGGTATCAATGTAGATTGTGTGTGCCAAGGGTTGATGAACTTCAAGAGAGGATCATAGAGGAAGCTCATAGCTCCAGATAGTTTGTCCATCCGGGCTACACAAAGATGTATCGTGACCTGATAGAAGTCTATTGGTGGAGTAGTATGAAGAGAGGTATTGTAGAGTTCATATGTCACGACCCATAAAATGAATAAGTGAAACTAGATACTAACTAATGTGTCTTTGAGTTGATATGAGGTTTGAGGGTGTAAAATGTTGACCTGAGCTATGGTTGAGGGGTTTAGGGGTTATACGTCAAGGTACGACTCCCCAAGGACCACCCTAGGGGTCCTTGAGGAGGACCCTTAGCCTAACCCCCAAGACCCCAAGAAAACTAGAATGCTGCCAAAAATGTGGTGACCTACAGAGGGGGACCACGCCTCGTAGGTCCAACCATGATTCGTGGACCTATTTCATTGGTCAAGCCCCCAAAGTATGAGCCACAACCACGAACCACGAACCACGAACCACGAAAGGAAAGCATGGTTTTAATGTGATGATACTCATTGTGAGTAGTAGTATGGGATGCTACTCTTACATTGCACAAGTATGACTTAGAGTTTCCCTAGATAATGGTCCTAATGTGATGATATGACTTATTTAGTGTTTACGTCTTTTATGTGTGATTATTGTGTAAGGATGGAAAGGTTGAATGGTAGGTTCACTTTTGGTGACCTTAAGGTGGTACTTTTAGTATGGATGGTGGTATGGGACGCTATCCATACATTGCACAAGGTGTAGCTTTAGGGTTACTTGAGGTGAAGGCTTAATGTGAATGTAATGGCTTATATGTTGATTATGTATCTATTTTGATGAAATGAATTGTATGCTAGTTATTCTTGAATATTATGCCTCTTATGCCTATGTTCATGAAGTTTTCTGAAAATGGCATAAATGCATGACTTTCAAATAAAATGTCTGTTTGAGTAAGGTTTTTGCATGGCTATCATACTTAGTACTTAATTGTTCTAACCCATATTCTTTACCTTAATGAAGTGTAGGGATTGGTACTCAATTTGATATTCTCTAGTTGGAGCTTGGATTTGAGATTCTCCAAGGCTAAGTGGTATGTCCTCATAGATCGAGGATAAGTGTTTAGAAGTTCCTTTTCTTTCATGTAATAGACATTTGTTAGTCTTTCGATTGTAAAGGTCAGTGTCCCTACTCTAGTTTTCAAGATGTTTTTTTAGATGACCATATGAGACTATAAACTTCCGATCATTTTAATGTTTTTGATTGTTGGATTTTTAAAAGAAATGTTTTAGATTTCACACTATTTCTATGTATCGAATGCTATGAATGCTAAGAGGCTTGTACGAGACCCCTTCGGGGTCAAGTACGCTGTGTAACTTCCAGGGTATAGGCTCGGGTCGTTACAAACTTGGTATCAGAGCATAACATTTTGGAAATGGTTTTTAGGATTGATGTCTCACAAGACACGTCAAGTAGAGTCTTGTTCATCGGTGTGAGTCGCGACACATCTATGAGCGAGAGTCTATAGGACATTAGGAAGTTACACTGCTTTCCTTATTCTTGAAGTCGTGTCATAGAGTTTGATGCCATAAGTTTTTTCTCCTATTCCTTATCCGATGGTGAAGATGTGACTACTGGAAGGGCTAATGCTACAAGGATTTAGGGAGAAAAAGGTGAGTGTTGATGTCAATTATGGCTATATGACTTGTTGTACTTGAGGTGATAGATTGTAATGTTGTCTTTAGTGTGAATGGGTTGCTTTACGGTTATGTGTGTTGATGGTAGAAAGTGATGATGAGTTTTGAGGAATGTTGAAAGGTTTGATGAATGAGGTGTTTTAAGAATGTTTTGATGGGTTGAGTGAGTAGACTTCTCTAAAGAGGATAGAAGTGTAATTGACCTTGGTTTTGAATCATCTTGTGTGATGAGTGTGAGGGTTTAGTGATGATTTTCTCTGACCTTAGAATGGGAAGAAACGAAGTTTAAAAGAGATTGTATAGGCTTACTCCCTAAGTGAGGGGATAATGTGTTTCGATGGTAAAGTCATTGAGTGTCCTTGATGTTCATGAGTTAGGCTTGCTTGATAATTTCACCTTAAGAGGTGTAGTGGGTTTGAGGAGTTTTAACCCGATGTGGTAGACCCATATGAGACCTTGAGTGGTGTTGGTAAGGTTGTTTGTGAGCAAGAGTTGCTTAATGAGGACCTTCCTAGTATAAAAGTATCGGTATGTTGATGCTTTCTTATAAGTGGTGAATGTTGTGTTGAGGTCCTTATGTTGTTTTTCATGGTAGCCTTAGTTAGGCTTACTCCTAAGTGGGTGATAGTATGTTGAATAGTAAGTTTGATGAGAAGTCCCGATGTCCTCATTCTCTTTCTTTCTATGCCTATTCAAGCCTAAGACAAAGAGTTCCTTGTAACTTATTTCATGTTTTGGAGTCATGTGTGATTATGAGTTTCCATGGTCTCCTTATGTTATGCATGTTCTTGATGAGTTTATCTTTAAATGAGAAAATGAGTTTCTATGAATTATGTTCCTCATGTTAATGTGCATTTAGTATGAGTTGTCTATATGGTTCATGAGGTTAATTGTTGAACATGCCTAATGTGCTTTTATGAAGAAATTGCATAATGTTCTTAATGATGTTGTGATGAGCATGATATGAGTTGGAGAAGGTAGATCCTCCAATGGAATGAAAAATATTGAAGTTATGTTGCGTAATGAGTTTGTAGATGTAGTTCCTACTTTCTTGTGTTCCATTAAGCTTATTGATGTGAAGTTGATGTTTCCGCCTATTTTTGTGCATTTGTTTATGATGTTTCATGCATGATGGGCAGCTAGTCTTGAGTCGTTAACCCTTTAATGTGTTTTAAGTGTCGTTCGAGGATGAATGTTTATGAGTGGGGGATAATATAACGACCCGTAAAATGAATAATTGAATCTAGAGCCTAACTAGTGTGTCTTTGAGTTGATGTGAGGTTTGAGGGTGTAAAATGTTGTCTCGATATATGGTTGAGGGGTTTAGGGTTTAAACGTCAAGGTATGACTTCCCAAGGACCACCTTAGGGGTCCTTGAGGAGGACCCTTAGCCTAACCGCAAAGACCCCAAGGAAACTAGAATGCTGCCAAAAATATGGTGACCTATGAAGGGGGACCATGCCCCGTAGGTCCAACCACGACTCATGGACCTGTTCCATGGGTCAAGCCCCAAAAATATGAGCCACAACCACGAACCACAAAAGGACAGCACGATCCGGGGTGGGGTTTCATGGATGGCACCTGTGTGTGCTGTCTTAATTCGGCCAAGGTGAGAGCTATTTGGTAAATTGCTTTTATGATTTATAAAGTTGACAGACAGTTTTAATTGGTTATTTAAGGTATTTTAAGAGTATTAAACTCTATTTTCCAATTCATTATTTCAAAACACCCCAAAGTTAGAAACCTCTCTTCTTAAAAGTTCTGTCTAGAAACCTTCATTGGAGGTGAAGACTTCAATCTTCCAAGGTCAAGACTTCAATTTTTTCAAGGGATTTTCATGGGATTCTTCTATAAAAGGTATTGTAGTCTTCATCCTTGACTTAATTTCTTTCAAGGAGCCAATTTCAAAGTTCATTTCAAGTATCCAATGTTTCCCCTAAAACCCTAGTTTTCAATCTTGGCATGGATTCGATTCCAAACGATTTTCAAAGGAATTATTGCATTGAATTGTGGATTTAAAGTTGAATTAAGATGATTTCTTTCTAGAAACCATGTTTTCCCCCAAATTCCTAAATTGTGATTTGTGAGTGGGAATTGATTGATTATGCAAGTATGTTGAATTATTGATGTTTTATATTGGATTAGTTATCGAATCATGTCAATTTCCTTATCTATTATAGTATCCTATATTTATGAGTTGATCTTGGTTCATAGCCCGAAGGAGGGAATTTCATAAAGGATTATGTATGATTATGATGTGAAGTATATATGTGTGATCTCAATGAATGTATTATGATCATGTTTAGAATGTAATTGTGTTATGATTGAATGTTATTTCTCAATTAACACCTATGAATATTGAGGCTATAT
Source organism: Solanum chiquidenum (assembly GCA_029582725.1). Classification (NCBI taxonomy): domain Eukaryota; kingdom Viridiplantae; phylum Streptophyta; class Magnoliopsida; order Solanales; family Solanaceae; genus Solanum; species Solanum chiquidenum. The sequence continues at coordinate 4,504 of JAJOOS010000722.1, read as the reverse complement.
ATGAAAGGTTATTCTCACATACACACACTCATGAATGACTAATGAATGAAGTTTCTATGATTATGCTAATGAATATGTTGATTGAAAGGCTATTCTCAATTGTACTATAATGAATGATAATGACATTTTGTGAGAGGGCTTTCTCACAATATGGGATTCTTAGTTGAAAGGCTATTCTCATCTTTAAATCTATGAGCTATCCAATGAATGAATGATGGGTTTGAGATGGATACTCATACGTGAGTTCAGGCGGGGTATCTAGTAGCAATCTCTTATCCCATAATAATAAATGAAAGTAATGAATGTCAAATACTCCATTGGGAATAATGCCAAGCATCAAGTGGATATTGATTGACATGGATACTCATACATGAGTTGAAGTGGGGTATCTAGTAACAATCTCTTGAGATGGATGCCCATACATGAGTTGAGGCAGGGTATCTAGTAGCAAACTCCTTCTCCCATAAATATGTGCCCACATAGGTCTAGCTAGTGGATCCACTTAACCTAAAATCAATAGTCCTACCTTAGGCAAGCAGGAATCACTTATCCGGTGAGGGTGGCATCTGGATTCCATGTCAAGCTCACATGGTCTATGTCGGTTAAGGCTTACCCCCACAAAGAATGTTAATGAACTATGTCTTCTCAAGAATGTACTACTTAGTGTGGGTGGTGGTATCAGACGTTATCCATGCATTGCACAAGTAGACTTTAAGAGGGGTTATGGTGTGTTCCTTTATAATGTTAAATGAAATGAATGGGATTTTATTATCATGTTAATGAAAATGTTGGTTTAACGTCTAATGAATGAAGGTGTTCTTAATGAAGTTAATAGGGAATGTTGACTTATGTATGTAATGTGATAATGGATGCTATACTTGGATTGTATTATGAGTTACTTCCTTGTCATGACTTATTGAGTATGAATGTGCCTTGTCTATGATGACTTCAAAGGAGTACTTAGTGTGAGTAGTTGTATGGGATGCTACTCTTACATTGCACAAGTATGACTTAGAGTTGCCCTAGATAATGGTCCTAATGTGATGATATGACTTATGTAATGTTTTTGTCCTTTACGTGTGAGTATTGTGTAAGGATGGAAAGGTTGAATGGTAAGTTCACTTTTGGTGACCTTAAGGTGGTACTTTAGTGTGGATGGTGGTATGGGATGCTATCCATACATTGCACAAGGTATAGGTTGAGGGTTACTTGAGGTGAAGGCTTAATGTGAAGGTAATGGCTTATATGTTGATTATGTGTCTATTGTGATGAAATGACTTGTATGTTGGTTATTCTTGAATATTATGCCACTTATGCTTATGTTCATGAAGCTTTCTCAAAATGGCATAAATGCATGACTTTCATATAAAATGTATGTTTGAGCATGGTTTTTGCACGGATATCATACTTAGTACTTAATTGTGCTAACCCATATTCTTTACCTTTATGAAATGTAGGAATTGGTACTCAATTTAATATTCTCTAGTTTAAGCTTGGATTTGAGAGTCTCCAAGGCTAAGTGGTATGTCCTCATAGATCAAGGGCAAGTGTTTAGAAGTTTCTTTTTCTTTCATGTAATAGACATTTGTTAGTCTTTCGATAGTAAAGGGCCATGTCTCTACTCTAGTTTTCAAGATGCTGTTTTAGATAGCCATGTGAGACAATAGACTCCCGCTCTTTTTTAAAAGTTTTTGATTGCTGGATTTTTAAAAGAAAAGTTTTAAATTTCGCACTATTTCTATGTATCGAATGTTATGAATGCTAAGAGGCTTGTACGAGACCCCTTCGGGGTCAAGTACGCCGTGTAACTTCAAAGGTATAGGCCTGGGTCGTTACATGCTAACTGCCCGAATTGTCAACGAAGTCAAGGTAGAGAACCAAAGGTCCGGTGGTATGGCTCAGAACATAGACCTTCCGAAATGGAAGTGGGAGATGATCAATATGGATTTTATAACTAGTTTACCGCGGTCTCGCAAGCAGCATGATTTGATTTTGGTGATTGTAGATCGAATAACTAAATCAGACCATTTCTTACCGGTAAAGACTACTTTTACAGTAGAGGATTATGCTAAGTTATATATTCCAGAGGTAGTCAGACTTCATGGAGTTCCGGTGTCAATTATTTCATATAGAGGTGCACAATTCACTGTATAATTCTAGAGGTCTTTCCCGAAAGGTTTAGGTTCAAAGGTGAACCTTAGTACTGCTTTTCATCCTCGGATAGATGGTCAAGCAGAGCACAAAATTCATAATTTAGAGGATATGTTGAGAGCGTGTTTGATCGATTTCAAGGGTAATTGGGATGATCACTTACCTCTCATAGATTTTTATTACAACAATAATTATTATTCTAGCATCCAGATGGCTCTTTATGAGGATCTTTATGGGAGAAGATGTAGATCTCCTATTGGATGGTTTGAGGTTGGTGAATATTTATTGATAGGACCAAACTTGGATCATCAAGTTATGGAGAAAGTGAAAAATATTCAAGAGAGGTTGAAAACAACACAGAGTCGTCAGAAATCCTATACAGATGTTAGGAGAAGAAACTTGGAGTTTGAGGAGGATGATTGGGTTTACATGAAGGTTTCACCTATGAAGGGTGTTATGAGGTTTGGCAAGAAGGGGAAACTCAGTCCCAGTATATTGGTCCTGACAGGATATCCAAAAGGATTGGTAATGTACCCTATGAGTTGGAGCTACCGTTAGAATTAGCAGCAGTCCATTCGATATTCCAGATTTCAATATTGAAGAAGTGTATGGACGATCCTTCACATACTATACCAACTGAAAATATTGGTATTAAGGAAAAACTATCTTGTAAGGAGATTCCCATTCAGATTATAGATCGTCAGGTTCGCATGTTGAGGACCAAGGAGGTAGCATCAACAAAGGTTTTATTGAGGAATCAGTTTGTTGAGGAAGCAACTTGGGAGGCTGAGGAGGATAAGAAGAAGAGATATCCACATCTCTTTGAACCCAGAGATACTCCCAATGAAGGTACTAATTCTTTTCTTACTACTTTTAAAGTTGAAATGTTGTGTTAATTTGTATGTTTAATGATTGATTTGGGTGTAAGATGCTTCCACCCTTAGTTCTACTTTAGAGTGATCTCATTCGAGGACGAAACTTCGCAATGGGGAGATATTGTAACATCCCACATTAGAAAGAGCTACAATTAGAAAGAACTAATTTGGAAAGAAGCTAATTTGAAAATTTTCAAGTTATGCTTAAGTTGTGAGTTTTGAATCAATTTCAAACGACCATAACTTTCAGTACATGATAAATTATGTGGCCCAAAAGATATCAAATGAAATGTCTTGGAATCCTCTTTCCAATGCCACCGAGTTTGCGAAAATTCTAGCTCGTATGAAGGAGATATGCCAGTTTGAAGTCAGGTTGTCCAAATAAGGAAAGTTACCCAAAAATATGAGGGGTATTTTAGTCTTTTCCTTACCCAATTAGATTAATTTATTTTTAGTAAGGTTTTAGGGGTATAAACTGATTTGGTTCAATTTTATAATCCTAATTCACTCATAGGGTTTTAGAAAAGAGTTTAAGAAGAGAAAATAAGAGAAAGGAGGGAAGATTCAAGGCGTTCACCGAAGGTTGTTTTGACAAGGTTTTGATCCCTAAGAGGTATGTGAGTTCTCATAGTGTTGGATTCTTTCACCCACATTCCAATCATGCTATTTTAATGAAATTTTGTTCTCAAAGTTATAGGATTTGAGTACTTTATGAGTTTTCATGAAATTCCATTCATAATCTTGATTGTTGGGATTTTGATGAGTTCTTGATATAAAAGTTAGTGATTTGAGGGTGGTTTTGAGTAGATTATTGTGTACTTAAGTTGGGTATTCGAATCTAGGCGAATTAGGGTCAGAAAATGAGAAAAGAAATTTGTTGAGGCTTTATGGGCAAGGGTTGGCACGCCACCCCACCAACGCGCCAACAGAGGGTTTCTATAGGATAGGGGCTGGCGCCCTGCACCACTCATTGCACCAGGATCGCGTGCCCCCACCCATTCTCCGTCGGTTAGCCCGTCTGAGTTCTTTCAAAGGGTACCTTTACCCCCCCTTTGATTCTAACTACTCTAAACTACTTTTAAACATATAAAAATCATTCATAACATGAATCATAACCTTAAATTCATAATTCAAATTCCAGGTAGAGCTAAGAGTCAAGTCTTGAGAGTTCTTCGAGTTATTTTAAAAAGTCTTTTTACAATCTCTTAAAAAAAATTAAGTCATGAGCATTTGAGTTTAAGGAAGAGTAGATTTGACTTTATTTTCTTTAAAATTATATATGGAAACTAAGTATTCCCAAGAGAAATGTTTTTACATTTAAGAAAAGAGGAAACACTGATTTCAAAAATAGTTCATGAGTAGTTTTGAGTACTATCTCTTTTAAGAGAAACCTTTTGAGTAATAATATCAAAGTTGAGAAAGAGGAAATGTTATATTTAAAACAAATGAGCTAAGATATATTTTGGGATTAGTATTGA